>PVJH01003861.1:0-114381 GCA_004026705.1 Nesogale talazaci | reverse complement strand
GGTGGCAGGGTCATGCCAGCCAGGAGTGAGAAGGACTTGAGGTCCTTGCCGAGGAAGATCCAGTCTCACAGTCCTCAGGATGGACTGGACTGCAGTCAGTGTGCAAACCCAAACCTCACGACTGTGAAGAAAAGACCACAAAGCTCAAGGATTGCATCTTTCGTGGACCCCCGATCAGCATCAGCCGCCACGACGTCCAACAGATGTATTGCATTGGGTAACTGTACTGCCCAAGACGTCTTCAGGAAAGCAAAGACGTCACTCTGAGGACCAACATGTCCCTGACCCAAGCCATCGTGTTTCCACTCATTCCACATGCACAGGAAAGCTGGACATGGAATGGGAAGGACCAAAGTTGCGTTATAATATTCGGGGAGCGTATTGAAGGTGCAAATCGTCTTCAGAGAAGTACAACTGGAATGTTCCTGGGGCATCGTTTGGACGTGTCATCAGAAGACCAGTCTCTGGAGAAGGACATCAAGGTTGGTAAAGTAGAAGGGCAGTGGGGAAGAAAGGGGGCCTCACAATAAGACGGATTGACACTGTGGCCACCACAAGGCACGCAAACCTGAGCACAGTTGTGAGGACGACACTGAACCGGGCAGTGTTTAGTTCTGTCATGCATAGAATCATCGAATCCGCACCACGTCAACGGTGCCTGTCCATCACCCTACACACCACCCCTCACCCCCTGCAGACAGGAGCGAGTAGGAACCAAGATGGACTTGCTGCTGATTTCCGTTGTGGTAGGGTGACCTCTGGCTTACAGGACCCTCGTTGGCGGACCACAGACAGGAAATTCGCCTGGTCCTGCCCCATCTTCATGTCCAGGGTCAGCTGGAGCCCGCTGCTCTGGCCATTGTGTCCTCCATTTCAGACTGGGTCTCCCCCCCTCTAACAGACCTTCCCCTTCAGCAAACAGGGTGGCCCTCCTCAAAGACTCATCTTGCCTGAGGACGTGACCAGCACAAGCAAAGCCATGTCTGTGTCTCTATTTCTCCCGAGACAGAATCCTGCATGCTTCACGGGCTGCACCTGGTGGCCAAGGCACCCGTCCTCCCTTCACTGGAGGACGAGTGACCACGGCAGTCCCAGGGTCGGAAGCAGCCGGCATGGCCTCCGTGTCAGGGGCTTGACTTTCCCCCTAACATAAGCATGGGAGGAGCCCTGGGCAGCATCATCCCCACTTTGCCGCTCCAAGCTTCCTGCATCTCATGTTCCCCATTTAATGCGAAGGTGCACCTCCCGAGTCCAGGAACCCCTGGGCATAAGGGGGGACGTGCTGGACTGTTACCCGGGAGGTCGGCAGTTTGAAGCCACCAGCTGCTCCAAAGGAGAATGTGGGCGCTTTCTATTCCCAGACAGAGTGTGAGGCTCAGAAACACACGGGGCTGCTCGACACCGATCGGGGCTGCGAGTCAGTCAGCATCATCTGGAGGACGGAGTCTCTTCTTCTTTGGCCGTTTGTTTCGCGGTCTCCCCACTTAGAGAATGCACAAGCAAACCGTGATGCTGATCCAGGCATTGCAGTGTAGAGCTGAGACCCACAGGGTCTCCTTGGCTGCCATCGCCTCAGAAGCCGGTCACCAGGCACTTCATCCGCAGCACCCTCGGTGTGTTCAAACCACCCACCTTTGGGCACAAGGCTTAGGCATTGCCCAGGAAGTCTATTTTTCCACGAGAATAACATCCGAGACCTTATGTACTGTTTGCATCCTCTGATCGCTAGGGTTTCGGTTTAGAGAGCGCCATGGGTTGTTCTGCCTGAGCGCTGGGTGGTCCTGGGGAGAGGAGGCCCCCATGGGCAGACGTCTGTGGAGCTGCCCAGCAGAGGAAGGGCCTGAGTCAAACCCCTGCCGGGAGAGGGTGAGCCTCTCCATTCAGCCTGAGCTGTGTCTTCCCACACACCACGGCTCTTCCCTCCCCCCTGGGGGGCGCGTTCCTGAAGCCTGGGGTTGTGGGAGGGTAGACACGGGGATGGGGAAGACCAGGGTGTATGAATCCGGGTAGACTAGAGAAACAAATTCATAAACACGCATATGGATATAAGGGAAAGATTTATATACAAGAGGAATGGAACATTGAGAAAGCATCCCAGCCCAGTCCAGTCCAAAGTCATAAGTCCTATATTTGTCCATATGTTTGATACCAGTCTATAAAGTCTCCTTCCGACTCATGAAGCACATGCAGTAGAGGCGTCCTGGCATTGGTAGGGGTCTCCCCATGGCTCCTTGTTTCCAGGATTCGGGGTCCATCAGCAGTATTCATTGGCAGTGGAGAATCTCAGCGTTGGCAGGGGTCTCTCTGGGGCTTCTCCGGCCCCAGAGATCTGGTTCCATCAGGGTAAGCCCATGTGGCTTCTCTGGGTCCTCCATTCTCCAGGAATTGGCATCGATCAGCATGCTGTCATCTCATCTTGTCAGTAGACCGTCGTCTCGGAGACTGATTCCCAGAGACTGAGAATCAAGTCTCTCTTCTCCAATTGGGAAATACCACAAGACTTCCCAGAATTCTCAGGAGAAAGCCACGCCCACACAGAGGCCTCATTGGCTATCTCCAGATTAACAGGCTAGACTCCACCCCTACATCTCAATCCTGAAATTGACATCATGAATACATGACCGCCACACATGGTAAGACTGTTACACCCCGATCCTCCCTTGTTCTGAGGAGGAGGAAGTGGAGGAGGAGGCTGGAAGGAGAGGGTTTCTTTGGCTTGTTCTGAGCTTCGCAGGAGCAGATAGGGGTCTGGTGCTGGGGTGACCGGTGGAGCTTAGCTTCGGAGATGCTCACCTGAAGTGCTTCTCCACCATCCCCATGAAACACATGGTATCCAGGGAAACGGTCAAACCCAGGAAAAGGGCTGACAAGCCGAAGGGACAGGGAAGGGTTCTGGAGGCTCAGGGAGTCCTCGGAGGTCTCCACACAGTCACACCGAGGTCTGCCTTGTTGCCCTTTCCGATCCTCCACTGCACGGACTTGGCAAGACCGACAAAGGCCCCCTGGGTCGAGTCCTTCCTACAGGGTGTGAGTTATGCTTGGGAAGCCATCCCCTGTTTCCCTTGGGGCATCCACGAGGCCACGTGGGGTGCCACAGAGCTTGGAGACCCAGGGTTAGGGGTCTGGTCTCATCATCTCTACTCATAATGCAGGGTTTGGAGCAGGGAATGAATCGCGGGAAAGCCTCAGTCGCCTCATCTGCCGTCAGTAAAAGATCCCCATCGCCACCTCAGGGACGGTGAAGACAGCCCAAGCACCAGCCAGAACACAGTCTGAGAATCAGAGCTCCAAGCACTGCACCCAGAGACAGACCTGCAAACAGCTAGTTACGCACAAGGCAGAGGAACAGAGGGCGGGGTCCCCTGGGCATGTTGACACCAAAGCTTGTCCACGGCCACCGAGGAGGAGGAGGGGGGGAGAGGGGTGGCAGGGTCAGCCTGCAGGCAGGCATGCACACCACTGAGTACAAGCAATGAAGTGGTTGTGTCGGTCCCTGGCTTGGGGGTGCCGTGCACCACAATAGAACCAGGGGAGGCTAGGGAACCCCTCCTTTTCAGCACGTGAGCACCCGCCTCAGGTTGTGTGCCGTGGAGTCATCTCTGACTGGCAGCAGCCTTGCAGGACAGGGTGCAACTGTCTCTGTGGGCTTCCCAGACTGTCACTCTGTATGGGAGTAGAAGCCTCACTTTCCCCTGGGAGTGACCGTGGGTACTGACCCACTGACTTTTCGGTTGGCAGCCCAGGAAGACAATTCTCCTGGCAATACCAGCATCCTTTCTCAGCACTCGGCTCCACTAAGCTCAGCATGTAAGACAGTTCTGCAGCCACACACGTCTTCTCAGAGATCCCGACTATAACGGCCCAGGACTCATGGGGGCTGTTGGTGAGTGGCGTCTAAGGTCAGGGCCGGCCCATCAGAGGCTGGATCAGTGTCTGGCAGGATCCAGTGCAGGAGGCTTCTTCACCCAGAATTTAGGTGCTTCAAGATAGCAATGGGGAGGGGTGCTGGGGGGGGGGCACTAAAGGAAACCAAACATGGTAACTAAGGGAAGCACAAAGCGCCCACATGAAAAATCTAAATTTCCTGTGCTCCACCCTTTTCTTTGAGCAAGCAGAATCCTATTTGCTGTCAGTGGCCGGTTCCGACTGGCCTCGGGCTGCGGGCAGGGTGGAGCCCCAGGTGGTCACTGCACCCTGGCTTTATGGAAGCAGTCGTTCGCCTGTTTCTCCCACAGAGGCCCCCGGGACTCGAACCACTGACCTGTCAATGCGCAGTCAAGCCCTTTACTTTTGGGGTACAAGAGTGCCTGTGCCAGGAGGAAGGCATGCCACACTTTAAAGAAGAGGGAAGAACGAAGACACACAACGGACTCGGTGTTCCAGATGCCTGTGGGTAAATGGAACGTGTGTGAAATGTTGCATGGGGTAAAAATAAAGGCCTCCAACGCACATGCCTCTTCCCGGATGTGCGGAGATCGCTCACGCACACGACTGCATCTCTCGTCCTGGCGGTCCTGGGCCGTTGACTCACTCAGAGAAGAGAAAGCAGCAGCCTGGACCCAGGCTGCTCTCCAGGGGCCCCGGTCCGTCCTCCTGACCCCCGGATCATGGACCTCAAGCCTGTGTCTGGGACGGACAGGGTCCTACAAAGACTTGGGACACCCAAAAGGTGTAGCTTCTCCCTGGAGAAGGAAGGACAGCGCTTTTCAGCAGCACCTTTCAGGGGTGAGGAGGGGCATCTCAGAAGGTCAAATGGACCTTGCTTTCCTCAACTTTGAAATCCTCGCCCCATTGGGCTGGATCCTTCTCTGTTGGGGGTGCGGCTCTGTGCTGGTCCTTTCTAGGACCCTCTCTGGTCTCTAGTCAGCTGTGAGGACCAACAAAATCTCAGTCGAGGTTCACGGTGCCCTGGGCAGGTGGGGGGTCTGTGCCCAGATGAGAAGCATCTTCTTGTCCCTGCTCAGAATGCCACAGGCTTCAGTCCACGCTCAAGTTTCCCTTTGTCTCCTTGCTTCATTGCTTGAGGGAAGCGCCTCTCCTCTCCAGCTCCTCGCTCCAGATTTCTACAGAATACAAAAGGGGGAAACAAAAACCCCAGCCCTTCTTGTAGACCTGGCACAGCAAAAGCAGCCACCATCCTGCCATCTGGGCGTCTGCATGGGAACAGAATTGTTACAAATGCGTTTCCGAATCAAATGCTCACAAATATCTGCCTAATGACATGTACTTTCAGAGTAAACACTCCATTTTTCTTCTAAATGAGCATCCCGTTTATAGAAATGGAAAACGAATGTATTTTGCTTCTGCCAGGAACCATCTCCGTGGTACCCGGAGACCTTGGTTGATTACTTTTTTAGCTACATAACACTTACATTATTCAAACCGAAAATGCGGGGGGGGGGGATGAGGGAGGGGGGGAGGATCATCTTGGATTTGCTCGCCTGTCTGGCTTGAAAATCCATGTTCGTAGCTAATGGTCTAGTGAGGGGTAGGCAGGTCGTGGGAACAGGGAGAACTGGTCGTGGGTCTCTTGCCCTTGTGAGGTCAATTCCTACTGAGAGGAGCCAAGAGATCAGAAACCAGTGCTAAGGAGACCACCACACAGGTGAAGAGATGACACCAGAGCAGTGCGGGAGGGACAGATGGGAGAAGGGTGGTGAGGGCCAGACCGTAGCCCAGGAACCAGACAAGCAGTGCCTGGCTTCAGATGGTGACGTCGTCTGCAAGAGAACAAAGTGCCATCCTCAGCCCCAGGATACCCGGCAGGGTCCCAGCCTCCCTTCCCAACAGTTATTGTGACCTGGCTGGCCCTCCACCTCATCTGATGGGTTCTTCCTGATGACTGGCCCCGAGTAAGGGAGTCAGACGCTATGCGACCCTCACCCACACAGTCTTCCCAGGCTGTCTGAATGGAGAAGTCGGTTGCCGGGCCTTTCTCCCTACTCTGTCTTGGTCTGGAAGTTTGAGTGAGGCATTTCCTCCCCCTTCTGCTGTAGTCGAAGCCCCAACCTTGTGCACACGACAGCCGAGTGCTTCACCACTGTGCATCAGGGCTCCTGCCCATGGTGGAATGCCGTGCAATTACCAAATCGACCTGCAGTCCCGGGATTTCCACATGGCCATCGGCCACTGGAATAGAGAATAGGGTCAATGCGATCATGGATGGATCGGCCAACTCTGGGAAGCTGAGACAGTCGGCTGAGAGGGGAGAAGGCTGAGCACGAGGAGTCCTTGATAAGTAGCCCAACAGTCCAGCCACCTCCACTGATGGCACATCCGTCCCCAGCTAGTCGCTTTAGTCCGCTCCCTCCCGGGGACTGTGGCGGTCGGTACCTGGTAGCTGTGCTGCATACACCCTTCCGCACCCTCTCTGGGGCCTGGCACCCTTGACTGTTCCTGACGTGGGAGGGCTTGCTGGTGCTTTGGGACAGACAGGAGTCCCTCACACACTCAGATGGGGTTGACAGTCTGCTCTTGCCATTACAACTTGTCATTGTAACGTGTGTTTCATAAACTCAAGTAGCAAACTCCCTCCAAATGCCGTGGCCCCAGGGATAGGGCAAGTCTGCCCCATTGGTTTCTAAGACTGTCCGTCGTTACTTCTGGAGCAGAGAGCCTCCTCTTTCTCCCAAGCAGTAGCTGGTGGTTTTGAACGGCTGGCCTTGCGGTGAGCAGCCCATCGGGTAACTGCTATGCCACCAGGGCTCCGGTGTAACTACAGCGCTACGTTTATATACACTGTTTCCAGTGCCCAGTGGTGCATAAAGATGGGATTTATTAAGACAATGATCGTGCAAACTTAAAAAAAAAATTTAGAAAGCATTCGACTTACGTCAGACCCAAATTGGAGTTCTCAGAATGGGGCCCGGTCATAGGTTAGGGGCGTCTGGTCCTCAGTTTCCCTGCACAGGTCACATGTGCTTGGAAGAAGTGCCCGTGCATATATGCACACATGACTTCTGGTGCTGGCAGAGGTCGTACTTCATCCCACAACTCCCCTGCCTTCCCTCGGTGTTTCCCTCTGCCTGTTGACAGTGGACTTCAAGCTCGGAGAGCGAGTCCATCTCCTGGTCAGCCATGTGGACACAGTTTGCTTTGTGGCCTCACTTGTGACCCTCTCAATGTCCCAAGACTCTTCCCTGCTCCCTGCGCCTCCTCCTTTGGTCTTGGGCAGAGGCCACCCGCGTGGTCTCCTCTCCTTGTTTCTTCAGAATAATACCTTCCCCAGGGTGCTGTGGTTCCCTTTATCGGCTTGGCTGTGGTTTGGCTAAGAGGCGATCCCCAGTGGGGGCTGGTTCCGGCCTTCCCTACGTTTTAATTGCACTATCTATCATTTACTGAGAAGTACATGACTTTTCTCATTAACATTGTAGATTTGTCATCCTGGGGATATCGTCTTATTGATTTTGGAGGCTGTCCTGTTTGCCCCGCATGCCCCAGATGATCTAGTTACATATTCGCCCCCTCCCCCTCCTCCTCCGTCCCTAATAGCCCCAGTTAGCCCTGACATCGACTGTCTGGTTCACAGAGTGACAGTGGTTTCCGTCCGTCAGTCTGCGTGGAGCGCGTCTTTTTCGATCCTCCCCCACGTCTGTCTTCCATGTCTTTTTTGACGCCCCTTGTCTGTCTTCCGTGGTGCCCTTGTGAAGCACTGCTGTGTCGGCTCTGCATGACAGCAACCCACAGAACCGAGCAGGACACACGTGACTCACCAGCAACAGCCTGGCCACAGCGGCCATGTGTGAGCCCATTGGTGTCACCACTGCATCACCCCATTTCCTCCAGGTGCTTCCTCCTTTCCGCCGACCCTCTGCTCGACCCAGCACGATGGTTTTGTCCAGGCAGCGAGCCCTCCAGAGAGCACGTCCAGAGAACAGGAGATAACTATCCCCAAGCTGGCTTCGAAGGAGCATCTGGCTGCAGGCCCCCCTGGCCGCCGGCCTGTCCATCCTCCGGGCAGTGCATGGTGTGCTCAGTGCTCTTCGCCAGCACCACAATTCTCATCTATCGATCCCTCGTCAGGCTCCTTTGTACTCTCCAGCCTCCCACCTTTCTCAGATCTTACATTTCATATTTATTTTCTGTAAATGTCCTATGGTTGGATTTCTTGACACCGGATCCGATTTTATTATTTACTTTTAACTGAACAAAGCAATATTTTCACTTACCAAGGTCTCTGTCTCTCTCTTTTTTTAATATTGGAATTTGCTTTTGCCGTCTCAATGTCTTATTGATTTTCCTCGTCCGTCCCTGCTGTGGATTGGATTGATTGAGTAACTCTCATTCTTTCTTTTTCTTTTTTAACCTTTCCTTAGATTTATAAGTTCTGCCTTCTAGGTCCCTTTCTTTCTTGGCAAGCTTAAAATTTTAATATTTGGTATTTAACTTTCAAAGTCAAAACCTAACCACTATGTCTTCCCTTCTCTCAAAGACCACGTAGAATTTCGAGTTCTGACTCTGATCATCTCCCCTTAAAGCTTCCATGACCTTCTTTGCCAGTAGTTTGAGTCCAGTCACACCAGACAACTTCCCAGCATGCACCATGGGGTTTAGCATGAAGGAAAACAAGATGTGGATGTCAGGAGACGGGGAGGGTAAAAGGAGAAGGTTCTCCAACACCCCTAGAAGGTTGTTTGAAGGAAGTGGAGGCACACGCCAGCCCGAGGGAGGATGCCTTAGGAGTGTCGGGAATTGAAGGATAAGCACCTAGAGATTTCAGATGCACAATGAGCTCCGAGCAGCACAGACAAGAGAATGTGAGATCTCAGGGTGCCATGAGGAGGGGGACATCTCAGAGCAGGGCAAGACAAGGGAGATATCTGACAAAGATACAGCCATTCGTTCTGGGGGTGGGGGGGGTGCAGGGGGAGGTGCATCAAGAACCAGGGAAGCTAGGAGACCAGAGGCATAAGATACTAGGTACAGGCACAAGCAGGGACCTAAATTTGAGACCCAGGCATGCTAATGAATGGTCCTCACATCAAGAAACCAAAAGTTTGGGACTTACAGACTCTCATAGAAAGGATAATTAAGGGGCTATATTGTTTCTTTCAGTATCACCCATGCACTGTTGCAGGTGGTAATTAACCCTGAAACCCCAATTGGATTTAAAGAGCAGCGTTTCCTTTCTCTTGCTCGTATTGAACCACCTGACAAGCCCTGGGCTGTAGGCTGGTCAGCAGTTTGAAACCACCAACCACTCCACGGGAGAAAGACGAGGCTTCCCACTCCCACAGCATCGGCAGCTTCAGGAACGGGAACTGTCCGTCCTGCAGGACCCCACGAGGTAAAGCTGGCCCCATGGCATTGAATTTCGGTTTGTGTTTTAAGGAGTCTTGGTGACACCACGGCTTAGCCCTTGGTTGCCGACCACAAAGTTGACGGGTCATATTTACCCAACAGCTCAGAAGGGAAACGAAGGGTCAGGTGATTGGAGGGGGGCAGTGGGGAACTTGAATAACATCTTCATGGAGTTGGATTGCCCTCTACTACAACTTTGTACATGTGAGCTAGCGTATAACTCTACATTTCTGTGTCTTCTTTTTGTTCTCAAGGAGAAGAGACAGATCCCCACATTCCAAGGTAAGTTAAAGAGACACGTGCATTCAGTCTTTAACAGGCCAAAGATGAACCAAAGACAAAGCGTTCTGTTGAGGGAGAGCATCGCTACGAGGCCATCAGGGAGACGGAGGACTCGGGGTCATGACCATTCCCCCAGGGCACTGGGAAGGCTAGACGCCCGCACAAAGGTGGTCAGTGGCCAATCGGTTTAAGACAGTAGCAGGTGGGGATACCCAAGCAGGAAATGGACCACGGTGGGGATATCTGAACAAGATTGTCTCAGGGTCCTTCAATTTAGGCAGTCAGGAGACGAGTCCTCACCACACATGCCGCAGTACCCCAGTTCCCAATAAGGCAGTGGCTTTCAACCTTCCTAGGGCCGCGACCCTTTAGCACACTTCCTCGTGCTGTGGTGAGCCCCAGCCAGAAAAGCATGTTTGCTACTACCTCCTAACTGTCGTAACTGCTATGAAGCTGGCAGACCTCTGTGAAAGGGTCGTTCAACCCCCGAAGGGGTCATGACCTACAGCCTGAGGACCCCGCTGCTTTAAGGGCACAAACACCTGATGGGGAGGCTGCCCCCGCCTAAGCTGGCTAGAACCGTGGTAGCAGCCCACTTCCAAACGCACCCTGCTGGAGGGCACACGCTCCTCTCCCACTGCTGGTCGGGGTGGCGAGGAAGTCCTTGCTGCTGGATTTCGGTGGAGACCCAAAATGGATTTGAGGTTCTACTGCAAACCATAGCCCTCCACAGACCTAGCAGCCAGAGTGCAACAGATGCATGTCCATATATGTATACACACACACATAAATCCACACACTTCTCTCCATACACACGCATGTCCACATATATGAGCATAGCTCCACACATCTATATATTTCCTTGTGGGTGCACATACATGTGTATATATAAGGAAATGGGTGGAGGATGTGGACAAGACCCTACAAGTATGAGGAAGCCATATTTTCCTGAGAAGTCTGAAACTAATTGCTTTGTTTTCCTAAGTTTTCTACCTGCGACTCATTTTTCAGGATAGTGTTTTTAAAGACAGGCCTGTGGGGCCATGCCCCCTACAGTATTCCACGACTGGCTTGTGTGGTTCAACATCATGTGTCCTGATCTCCATCCTCCCACCCCCACGGACCCACACCACCGTTGGGCTGGGCAGGGAGCAGGATCTAGGTCCTTTCTCTGTGCATGCTTTTGTGACTGCTGGGCTGAAGATGTACTAGCTTCTCTTCTTCCCTGTGCTGACATCAGCATAAGGCTCAATGGTCCCCTGTTTAGGCTATTGATCTCGAAGATGTCAGTTGAGGGGGGTGGAGTGGTAGTCAGAAACAAAAATCATACCAAGCATCTGGTGCTTTTCCTTGAAAAAGCTTGGAACTCTGGTGAACTCTCACAGGAGGCTGAAGCAGAATAGAAGCAGGATCTCCATTCTCCAATCTTGGAGCAAGTGTTAGGAGACAGTTTAATGCCAAGCAGGCCAATCAGAGCATAATTGCCTCTTATCGACACTCCAGAAATCAGAGACTTTATTTACCTCGAGCTGAGTGCCACTTGCAAAGATGACAGCTTTTCCTGCCTTTGAAAACACCGAAGACAATCAAAGCATCAACTTTCAACTTGATGCTCACACCTCCCGGGAGCAGCACGTGGTGGGGAGTCGGCAGCAGCACCAGGAGGTAGCCAGGCTGCAGACCTGCGTGGAGTCAGAGCAGAGAGACAGGCCCCATTGCATCTCAGAAAGACCTGGGGAGCTCAGCCTCTAAGAGTTTGGGCTCTAGACAGGTGTGGAGTACCTGGGTGGCTTAAACAGCCAGTGGGTCAGAGGGATGATGGTGCTAGAAGTCACCCCAGAGGCACCCGAGATGAAACTACTGTCCCAACACCAGCCATGGAAAACCCAATGGAGCCCGCTCCACGCTGCCACACCTGGGCTCCCCGTGGTTGGAGTTAACTCCAGTGCAAATGGCACCTGCTCACCTGAGAGGTGGGTTGGGTCGGAAGCCATCTATCTGGGAGTTCAGAGGCATTGAGAAAGACCTTTCAATCTGCTTGAGGCTCCATTAAGACTCTCCTTGGGGTTAACTTTAAACTTCTCAATTAAATGCAAATAGTACCTGAGAGAGGTAACCCAGCCTTGCGGATCTCACTCTGACACCTCATTTGCATTCATTTCAGCAAGTGCTTGGCCCAGAGCAGAGTTGAGAAGCAATGGGGCCATCAAAAAATAATGTTACGTCTCTAGTTAAAACTTGTTATTACTTTTAAGTATGCGTTTTAGAAGGCTCTGCAATGGATGGATGCTCACAGAATCCCTTTAAGACTCAGCCGTGTGGTGGGAGTTGAACGTCTCCGTTGTTGTCTAATAAGCAAACGGTCTAACTCCCCTTAGAACACAATTTGCCAGTATGGTTTTTTTTAATTGCATTTTTTGTACGTTGAGAAAATCGTAGATACATGTGCAGAGGTAATAATAAGTCAGGGAGAGAAACCCTGGGCCAGTCATCCCTCAGGGTAACTGACCACAAAGCTCCCCCAAGTTCTCCCCCCGGGATGCTGGTACTGATACTGTAGAGATGGAGGCATTACCCTCTTTAGGAAGACTCCCCCACACCTCATGCTGACCTTCTAGTGGCTACCTCACACCTGGGTCCTCCCCACATTCAACAGCCATTCTGACTTGGTGTCCTCTGAAGAGCATTTTAGAAAGAGAACCGTTGGGTTACACAGAGTCTTTGAGCATCAGGCTCTTACCAATCAGCGTCACTACCACCCAATTGGTCCCAGTTGCTGCGCATTTCAACAGGTGGTTCAGTTTGGGTCAGTGAGTACCGTCGGGGGTCTGAGCGTTGTTCAGATGGTGCCAGGGTGGGGGTGGTGAAGCCTCGACCTTCCCCAGGAGATCAGCGGTGCAAACCCACCATCAGCTCATTGGCGTGAGATGAAGGAGTCTGCTTCCCTGGAGATTACCCACGGGAGCAGCGGGACTCTGTCCTCTTGGCATGCTCTGGGGCATGGTCAGGAGGTGTGGGTGTCTTTGAGTTATAGATATGGGTGTTGCCTGTCTTCAGTCATCGCTCTCGGCGACATGACGACACTACAGGATAGCGCAGAACCTTCCGGATCATGTCCCAGAGACTGTAAATTGTCACAGGAGCACACCACGTCACCCATCTCCCACAGAGCCTTCAGAAGATTCCAACTACCGACCCCCCAGTTATCAGCCCACCCCTGTTCAAGTCTCAGCTGCTATGGACATCGCTCCGCAGGCTTGTCTGTGACGCTGGTTTGCAGTTGTCTGGACCACACCTGTCAGATTCCGTGGCCAGTGGCTTGGAGAATTTCACAAGAAATAGCCCAGTGGATTTCCAGGGTGGCTGGGCCATCTCCCGTCCTCATGGCCTGTGTGTAAGTTTGTTAAAGCGGTTGCGTCTTCCTGCTCCTTCCCCAGGGATTTCCCTTCAAGGACCAATCACCCATGGCAGCTCAGAACGTGTAAAAGCTCCCCAAATCCTTTCTAGATCCTGCTTCCTTGACTCCACAGAAAGCTTCAGGATGTGTTCGGTCTGTTGGGAGGGAGGGTGGTTTGTTTTCTCTCCAAGCCTAGCAGAAAATGGAGTCATGGATATATTTATGCCAACGTCTCTGTCAGTGGAAAAACACCATGGTCCTTGTTTCTCAGGCAACAACACTTCTAATAAGCGTGTGTGTGCTGAGCACATGGCCACGCTGGCAGTGCCCCTGCTCGGGCAAGTTGCTGAGGGGGGGTGCGGAAGGGGGCAGTGGGGAAGGAGTCTGAAAGAGTGACTGGGGACTTCAACCCCGGAAAGGTTAATTGGGTGGTGAGAAGTAAGAAAATATTAGGGCCTGAACATCGACTTTGGCTGCCAGACAAAAGCTCAGGGTCTCGCCAGTCTGGTTGGGGCTGGCCTGGTGCGGGAAGCCTGGGCAGGAAGGGGGGTGGGGGAGCCTGCAAGATGCTTAACCCGTTTCGCTCTCTGGATGAAGACCAGCTGTGAGGGAGAATCAATCGTTTTGTGCAAAAAAAAAAAAAAAAACAAAGACAAGGAAGCTCTCCTTGGTTAAGGAGCTGTCGACAGACCCTCTGAGATAATGAGATGTGAATTCCCATTTGTTGCTATTATTTAGCAAAAAAAAAGAGGTGACATCTAAGTAGCTTGCACCCCAGAGAAAGAGGCCACCTGTTTTCTGTATCTTTGGGGTTCTGCTGACACAGTGGTGACCTGTGGGGCTGCTAACACCAGGTCAGGAGTTTGAAACCGTGAGCAGCTTCACGGGGGGAAAGATGAGGCGTTCTTCTCTCACGTCATCTTGTAAACCCACAGGGCATGTTTGATCCTGGCCCCTGTAGTCACTGGAAACTGCAGCAGTGGGTGAGTGAGGCTCATTCGCTATGCTTGGAAATGAACTTGAGGACAGCGACTTTGGTTTGGGGCTGCAGAGTTCTGGGAGCTTGCCTCCCTCGCTCTGCAGAGAGGTCAGATGCCAAGAGCACCTGCGGGTCCCATCACAAGACGAGATCTGAACCCAGAACGCAGCCCGTTGTAAAAGACAGCCTCTCCGTTAGACAGGCCCCTGGAAGCGGCTCACTCTATCAGGCGGCATTTACTAGACACCGCCTTCCCAATCCCCCAGCCTGCTCCTCCTGGGACATGCCAGTGAGCTGAGATGGGGGAGTCCCCACGTCTCTAGTGTCGCTGAAGCATTGGGATCTTTGACAGAACTCTCTGACTCTCCTGTCATCACAAGCCTGGTGGTAGCCACCCTCCCATCACCACCCAGGGCATCTGCGGGGGTCAGTAAGGGAGCTCAGCCCCCTTGAGCTGCCCAGTCCTTGTCTGTTGTCCCGACTGTTGACAAGACCATCCCAGTGTCACCAGCATCTCTGGGGTCCTAAAGATGGAAATTGCCATCCAATTATCACTCCCCCTAGACAATTGTCCCTGATATATGATATATGTCTCTATTATCCCAGAGACAGCATGGAGGAAGGGCAAGTTCAAACAAAGAAAAAAAGAAAGAAAAGAGAAGAAAATAGTTCGGGAGCGGGGGTGGGGGGGAGAGGGGAGTTTTATTTGTGCCTGCACTGACAGACAGTCAACTTTGAAATGGTCTTCATTAGCTGGTGCACTGGCTCAGGTCCCTTGCTCTCTGGGAGGGTTGTGGCCCCAGCAGAGGCACAGGCCCACCTTGGGGATGAAGGGGAGGGTGGGGATGATGAGGGGCACCAGGCAGGTGTCCTGGACACAGAAATTGTGGGCAATTTAGCCATTGTTCCTTGTGTGCGGTTGGCCAGGGCCAACCCGCTCGCAAATGACAGCCGAATAAAGCGTTTTAAACGAGCAGTTTCTGGAATGTTGATTTACTCAGGGAAGGATAAAAAAAATTAGAAGATTGTTGTACTCTGCGGAATGATTGCAGCACCTATAAAGCACTAAGGTCATCTGGCTGCTGAAATGTCACCTGGAGATTTTAAAAATAGATTGCCGGTGCAGTTTTAATAATGTCGAGGTTAAAGATAAGGGGTGGGGGAGGGTATTTAGCAGTGAAAAGGAAGCAGAAATATTGATGTGAAAGGGGGGAGGGTGTCTCAGAGCTACTTTTTATCAGACCAGAGCAAGTTCAACCCTGTATACACTAATAATGTTGTAATTGTTTTATTTGTAATCCATAGTGTTCAGGGCTGATGAACTTTGCTGAACCCTCCTGCTGAATATCACAAGGGCCACCCGGGAGAGTGGCAGGGGGGAGGCCAACTGGAAGCAGAGGGGACCCTGAAACTCAATTCAAAATGTCTGCTGGCATTTCTCAAGAGTCCATCCAGACCCTCTTGATCCCCAGGACCTGAGCCCTCCAGGGGTCAAGGCTGTCCTGTGTGGTCAGGTCCTTGTCCAGCAAGGGAACTCCTGTCTGAAACAGGACCGGTGGAGCCAGCTTCTGCTCTGGGTGGGATGTCTACAGCAGAGCGAGCCTGGGAGATGGCTGTGGGCCCAGCGGTGCACAGAACCCACTTCCTCTACAAGGTAGCATCCAGCCACCCCCTCATCAAGATGCTTCTTTATAAGAGAAGAAATCCAGGCAGAGCACTTAATTCTCCCTGGTGGAGGTAGGGGGCGGACTACATGGGGAAATTGGGGTCTTGTCGGAATCCTGGCCTCTCTTGATCATCACAGGTTCCTACCCCTACCCCTTTCCTCTGGGCCCCAGGAGTCCCGGCACGCCTCCTCTTGTCCCTGTCTGTGTCCCCCAGCTCAGCCACAGCTGGGAGGAAGGCTGAGAAGGCATGTTGGATGGCAGGGACGGGAGGGGCGAGGTCTACAGCTGAAGGTATGTCAGGAGAAGAAGGAGAAAGGGATTCTGGGTACTCAACCCAGAGGGTCTGGTGGACTGGCTCCATGGGTTTCTCTTAGAAACCATGTCCTAAACAGTCAGGACTGTGCTAATGGGGAGACCGGTCCTTCCAATCCCAGAGCTGAATCCCACATGAGACAACCAGAGGGAGAAGTTTCACCCCACCTTGTCTCCAGCCTCTCCCTTGGTCATGCTGCAGAGTCCTAGGTGTGGCATCAGATTCTACACAGCCACGCACCTCGCTCCCCAGTGACCCCCATGCTCAGTCCTCCTTCTGTAACCGCCTCCCTCTTCCAGCTTTTACAACGTGTTACAGCACACTTGTCTGAAATTTTCATCTGTGTCCCACGTCCTGCGGGGTCACAGGAGGCCAGAAGAAGGACAAGATTCAATTGGAAGAAGAACGGCCAGCAGACTACTCACCGGTAAGGCTGACCAGACACTGTCTCCTGTGCCTCATTATAAGGATAGGTTATACTTGGCCAGGTGACACCTGGAAAATGACATCGTGTTGGCAAAGCCTAAGGTCCGGAAGACCCTCCACAAACTGGCTAGACCCAGTGGCTGCCACGGGGGTCTCAAGCATCACAGCAGCTGGGGAGAGCACAGGATAGGCTGGCAGTGTTCTATTGCATGGAAGGATTACGGTGAGTCGGGGCTGACTCCACAGTCCCTGGCAACAGCAAGACTAGGTGCTGGCATGGCCACATTCCACGTGATAGTACACAGAACGCAAATGTTGTATAAAGGCTTCTGTTACCCACCAGCTTGTTCCAGCTGCTCTGTTGTCTTCTCCTGGATATAGATCATCATTTACTCATCTGCGTTCGCCTGGACGCCCGTGAGCGGTGAGTGCAAACAATGCAGCGGCATATGTTCCTCTCTATCTTAGCTTGACTTCTCTTGAGAAGCAAAAGCAGTCATGCTTATATGCGTGCACGTATGGATATACTGATGTGCGCATACCTATATTTATATCCAGGACCCCATGGTGAATAGGCAGTTGAGTCCCAAGTCTGTGGTCAGAGGTCAGGGGCTAGCAGGCATCTCCTGACTCTTAGAGTTGAGGGAGTAATGAACCCAAGATCTGGAAGTCCAAAGACAAGCTTCTGGCTGCAGAGACAAACCAGCCTTCGATCCCTGCGTCAGGCTTATGGACACAAAAGTGAAGAAGCAAGTTTGGCAGATAAGATGACGATGCCCAGGACTAGCAGGCAATGTGGAAGGCACTCCATTCAAGTCCAAAGAAACAGAAGTAGGTGATCCAGATGGAGAGTCCAATCCCGGCCAAAAAAAAAAAAAAACCCGAAGCAAGTTTTCTCACAGTATCAACTTCTGTAGGATGCAGGCCCCACCCTTGAGGTGACCTCCTGATGGGGCAGAACTTAATTGCTGAGCTCCACCAAGCTGAGAATACTGAGAATACTGGCTCCACCAAGCTGACCCCAAATCTCCCTTCTCACAGCCTTGTCGGGTCAGAATCAGCACCGCTCACCGAGATGTCAGTCTTGTTGCCTGGCGCTGCAGAGTGGACACCTGCTCACAGAATCCCCGCAGGACAGTCCATCCACTCCATGGCGTTCTCTAAGCTGTTGTCTTTGCTGGCTGCCCCTGTAGCTTTGGGGGCGGGTTCGAAGCAGCGGCCTTCTGGTACGGGTTATAAACTGAGAGCTCGATCACAGCTCCGTAACCAGGACTCCTGCCCATAAAGACAAACCACAGAGCAAGCCCACAGCTACAGAGCAAAGCAAACAGACGTCAGGTTCCCAAGGCTCTGCCCACCTCCATGGGAATGACTCGTTTGAATCCCTCAAGAGACTACTGGCTTTGAACTGCAGACCTGACGCTTCCTGGACAGTGCCACCAGGGCTCTTTTGTCATAGGACAGGGTAGGACTCCCCCTGTGAAGGTCTGACACTGTACTCTGGGCAGGAATCAATAGCCCCTTCTTCCTCCTGAGGAGCAATGGGTGGTTCTGACCTGCTGGCCCTGGTCGCAACAGACCCACAAACACTGCACCGCCAGGGTTCCTGCAGAGGAGTTGCCGTCCTTGTGACTAGGCAAAGATCCCTCCTGGTGCCATGGGTGAGGCATTAGATTGCTAGCCTCAGTGTGGGAGGCTCAAACCCCCAGCCATTCTGAAGAAGAAAGATGCCTACAGCCTTGGAACAGCGATAGTTCAGGTTTACTGTACCAACTTGGCTGATGAACACACACGGGATTCACTGAAGGGCAGAGAGATCAATGGCTTGGCGAACTTCACGTGTTTTGTCTCTTGCTCTCCGATGGCCAGGCCAGTGTGTGGCTGCCTTGGCCAGTTCCCTGCTTCAGCTGGCAAGGCTCACTTCCTGCGAGACGTCCCTGAGGAGAAAGCCCCGTGGACCTCCCCTGATACAGCCCCGGGTGCTGGAGCAGCCGTGTGGAGGCTCCTGCCTGCACAGAGATGCTGACACGCTCACTGATTCGACTTTCCTCCTGCGGTTGGCGTCATTGCGTGTGCTTTGTGAGTTTGAGGAGAACTTTGTAGATTGGTGTGGGACATAGGAGCTAATGTCTGACTTATTGTCTTGGACAGCACTGGGTTGGGAGGCTTTCTTAATGGACTCTAACCCTTTATATAAAACTCTCTCTTATAAAATATGAGTGTCTGTGAATTGCGTTTCTCTAGTCCGCTGGACGGACTCAGACACCCGCTGGGGCCCACAGTGAGTGGGGGTTGGCTCAAGGTCAGTGGGACTAACTCGGACACCCTCTGTGAGTTATGCTTTGCCTTGTGTCATGTGGGCTTCCTGGTACCAAAGGCTCTTCCCTCCAGCCGTAAGCAGGCATTCTCCTTCTCCATGTCTCCATTCATGCTCACCTTAAGACAATTCTTTACATCTTTAAAACATCATTCTAATGAGCGAGGTGAGGCCTGGCGGTGTAGGGGATGGAGGTCCACACAGGGGGCAGTTCGAACCGACCAGCATCTCCTTGGGTGAAAGATGGGGTTTTCTCCTCCCCTTCACCCTTATGGGCATGGAGACCCCCAGAGAATGATGCTGGGAGTCAGCAGGGACTCGGTGGCGGTGGTTTGGAGGGAACAAGGACCTTATTTTGACCTTTCTTGGTTACTGGTGAGTTTGAACATCTGGTTTCCTGGCCCTTGGGTCCCTTGTCCCCACGCTTGCGGATGTTTCTATCTCCTGCTTCCTTTGTGCTCTTGCTTCACTCTGGGACCTTCTCATACCCATCCTTCATCCACGAAGTGCACTGTCCGAGACCCGACACTGAGTGACTGGCTGCCTCTGGCTCCTGCACCCTTGTCTGCACCCAGCTCTCTGAGCCCAGCTTTGCTTCTGCAGCCAGTGTGTTGCTGCCTGATCTAAAACCCTGCGGGCTTTGTTGTCAGAGAACACATGAAAGCCAGGATCTTTGCCTCCAGCCCGACTTTAGTCCTTTTGGCATTATCTAGTCATTTGGGCAAATAACTTGCTTTAATCGGATTAAGGAAACTCATTCGTTCTTATTTGTTAAGAATTTCAAAAATTATATTTAGATGTTAAATGTTATTTATAAACATGTGTGCATCCATGAATATGGCTATTATTTAATCTGTTAGGAAGGTAAATTGCATGCCGCGATTAATTGAAATTAAAATAACACATAGTCCATGAAAGCCTGTCTTATGATTCAATCTTATGTTTATATTAATGTGTGTCTGTAGTTATAGGCACATTATCTTTCAATTAATTTTTCCACTTATTTAAATTTCCACACACATAAGTGCATACACACAGACACGGAGACTTGGTAGTATAGAAGATTACACCATGGTGCAGTACTTTGTGGTTAGGTTTTCAACTACAAGGCCAGCAGTTCAAAGCTAGCAGAAGCTCCAGGGAGGAAAGATGAGGCTTTCTGCTCTGTCAAAATTTACTGCCTTAGAAATCCACGGCGGGGGGACGGGGGAGCCCTAATCTGTCACGTGGGGTCACTGAGAATCACTGGCTGATTTGGTTTTGTTTGGTTGGTTGGTTTGAGCTATTTATGTATACTCTCAATAGAGTCAAAAAGTAAGTGGGAAAACTCACTGAAAGATAATGTGTATGGCTACACACAGAGTCCCTCATACACATGTACTTATGTTTCAAAAAAGTCCATGGAACAATTCTGTTATCTTTCAGTTTCACCCCATACACACTTTCTGAAAAGCCCCCTCATGCATTTTCATATAAGTGTGTGAAATATATATGTATATATATACATATATATATTTCATTTTGGTGACATTTAATGTATGATTCTGTAGCTGTGCTCCAATGAGAGGTGCTACGTCTCTAGGCTCTAGCCAGTCCTATAAGCACAGCTCCACTTCCATCTTTCTCTGGGTTGAGTTTGTGGATTCAGGATTGGGTTTTGCTTACCTCATCTGAGAATATCTGTCTCCTAAAAGAAGGGGTATTCCCATGACCCCTTTCTACCCCTGACCAAATGCTTGGGGTCCAGGTCATCACGGTGACAGCCTTCAGTTCTTTGGTGGGCTGAGCAGCGCTGCTCAGGGGGTACAGGCTGAGAGCGACTCCCTCCCCAGGAGCAGAGTCTGCAGCCCCAGGCTCAGCAGAGCCTCAGCAGACATGGGGACTCGTCAGCAGCTTCTCCAGAGGTGGTTCTCAACCTGTGGGCCATGACCCTTTTGGAGGCCAAATGGCCCTTTCACAGGAGTTACCCTATTCATCACAGTAGCAAAATGACAGTGATGAAGTAGCAGGGAAAATAACGTTATGGCTGGGGCGTGGGGGTCCCCGCCACATGAGGAAGGGTATGGAAAGGCCGTGGCAGGAGGAAGGTTGAGCAGCGCTGCTTTAGAAGCTCAAGAGGAAAACAACCCCAGCCCAGCCGACAGGGACTGGATTATAGACTCAGACCCACAGGCAGGATTTCCAAGCGCCACACCAAGGGGAAGCACAAACCACTCCACGGAGCCTATTAAAACACCGTAGATAACGCAGCACAAATCGAGTCCGAGATCTAAAGGGAGCCTGGGCTCAGCGGCTCTCATCCGCAGCAGAAGCTTCTCCACAGAGCTTCCTCCCAATTCTTAGGGATTTCTGTGTCTTGATCGTGAGGAAGCAGGAGGCTGCGGGGCCCGGGCTTTCAAAGAGGACATGAGCTTTAGTGAGAGTCCAATTCTGCATACATGCAGGGTGTTCTGGAGTTAGGGAGGCGGGGGGATCACGCAGACAAGGACGAACCGAATACATAATGGGGCCCCACAGCAGTGACAGCTGGTGTGAAATAGGATAGTACGTGATTCTGGGGATGCGTCAAGGCAGGGTCGGAATACGGGGAGGCCTACACTGATCACCGATGTGTGACTTTGGGCACGATCGGTTTGGAATCGCTCTACTCTCTGCCCTGTGTTTTTATCATTACATTCTGTGCTTACAAGGCAATTGGCAAAGTGACCGAGAGGGATTGAAATGTCTGAAAAAAACAAGACCCCATTATAACCTTTCATCTAAAACTAACCACTCTAGCTTATATAACAGGGGCCTTCAACCAGTAGGTGGGAAAATAGGAAGGAAAAAAAAAGGAGGGGGAAAGAGGAGCTTATGCCAAGGGCTCAAGTAGAAGATATCTGGAAATGAAGATGGCAACATGGGTACAACTATGCTTGATATGTTAAAAGAGCTGTGGCAATAAGAGCCCCCTTTAACATCATTGGGGGGAAAAAAGGAAAATGCAACGGACATGCCCTACTGACTTGTGGAACCCTCCCCGTACTGCACCCTACGTGGGTTGAAGTACGGCCTCTCAAAGGATAAAACCAGCAGCTAACATCTGAAACCTTTGAATGGCCTTCCTCGTTGGTAAAAGGCTCCTGGTGACTTTGTATGCAGTCGGGAGCTACTTTCTTCCTGGGTTATCTGGGTGGGCCCGATCCAAGGACAGCAAAGTTGTGGTCATGGGACAGAATCTGGCCCACCCTGTAGACAGAGCAGAGTGGCTACTATGGTTCTCCAGACCCTGCTTCCTCACTGAAGCAGACACACCCCCCTCTTCGTCCCACAGCCCAGTGACACGCTCCTCATTAGAGACAGGAGAAGGCAGGACAGGACACAGGGGAGACCGTGGGAAAATAGAGGGAGAAAGGAAGTATCACCTAGAACAAGCCTCAGAAAAGGCCTCAATGGATCCCCAGTAGACCATTCAGACAGGGCCCTCCCACCTTGACTCTGAACTTCTGGCCTCCAGAGCTGGGAGAAAAAGGTCGCAGGGCAGTTTTAGATCCCAGGTTGGCAGTCACTGCGTAGAGGTGGCTCAGAACGCTAACTCCTCTGCACATAATGACAGGTGCCACTTGCAGGGTTCCACCCGAGGGCTGAAAGCAGAGAAGACCAGAAAGATGCTTCCCGATTAAAGACCTGGGACTGTGTGGATCACAGCAAGCTGTGAACAGCCTTGAGGAGAATGGAAACCCCAGGACATTTCCCTGGACTTTCATAGAACCTGGACACGGATCAAGAAGGAGTTGTCTGACCAGAACCAGGGCAAACGGCAGGGTTTGGCATCAGGAAAGGTGTATGTCAGGGCTGCATTCTGTCACCAGACTTGTTCAATCTCTATGCTAAGCAAATCCTCAGAGAAGTCGGATTCTAAGAAGAAGACTAAGGCATCAGGATTGGAGGAAGTTTTATGAACAAACTGATGTGCGGGTGACACAGCTTTGGCTGTGGACGTGAGGAGGATGTGAAGCACTGGCTGAGGATGACGGGGGATGGCAGCCTTTGGTATAGATTCCAGTTTGACCCTCACAACGAGACCAGCAGGCAACGTGATAAACCGAGAAAAGAGAGAACTTGTCCAAGATCTCATCGCACGTGGTCCATACCCGAGGCTCGTGAAAGGAGCAGCCAAGAGATGCGTCAATGACACCTCGCATCCGTTCAAGCTGCGGCAGAAGATCTCTTTCAGTGTTGGACAGCGTCAATGCCGCTTTGAGGAGGAAGGTGGGCTCCATTCAAGCCAGGGTATTTCGGATCGCCTCGAGCCCGTTTGAAAGTTGGGCATAGACTAAGGAAGCCCCAAGAAGAATGTGAACTCAGACGCAAAGAATACAGAACGTTCCATGGACTGCCAAAGAGCAAACAAATCTGTCTGGAGGAAGTACAGCCAGAATTCTCTGCGGCCAGGATGGTGTGACATTGTCTCAGGCATGTTGGCCGTGTTGTCAGGAGAGGCCAGTCCCTGGCAAAGGGCACCGTACTTACTCTAGGAGAGGGGCAGGGGGAAAGAGGAAGGCCCGGGGTCAGATGGACTGATAGAGTGGCCACAACAATGGCTTCAAACGCAAGTGAGAAAGGCAATGCTTGTTTCCGCTGTGCGTGGGGTTACAGAGCTGGCACAGACGGGACAGCACAGAGCAACCTCAGTACCTGCGGGCTGTGGAGCCAGACAGTCTGGACTGAGACCCGTCACCTGCACTGAATACGCCCTCCAAGGAGAACTTGGCTCCACACTCTGAAGGAGACCCAGGGATCAGAGTGTGGGGAGGCTGGTCTCCACCCACGTCCCCTGCTCCCCTGCTTTTTCTTCCCGGGCATCAGCAGCACCTCCTTCAACAGCCCGATCTGGCTTCGTCTTTATGTGCAATGCCGCCATCTGCGAACCCTTCCCTCCCTTTCTTTGTAGGGACAGACTATCCTCAGAACTTGACCTCGCTAGGTGCCAAGCACAGTCCTGTGGGCAGAGTGGTTTCTATGTGGTGGGCTGTTAGCCACGAGACCAAGGGTTCAAAACCAGCCCCCACAGCGCAAAGGGCAGGTCTGCTGGGTCCAAATGCTCCCTGTGAGTTGGAGTCGACCTGATGACAGTGAGTGTGGTTTTGGAAGATGTGAAAATAAAGGGAGGCAGAGTGAATTCTGAGTCAGGCTATGAACCACAAGGTCAACACTTTGACCATGAGCTCAGGGCCAAAGTTGAAGTCCTCTGCCCCGTGAAGATACACAGACTCAGCAGCAACCAGGGGCCACTCTGCTGTGTCCTCTGGGTTGCCGGGAGTGGAATGACCTGGGTGAGAGTGGGTAGGCAGGAAGAGACAAGACTGGCCTTGGGAACATCTGCAGCACATCGTGTGCTCCAGGTCTTGAAAACTAAGCCTATCCTCCCCGCCATGGTGTTTCCAGTTGCCTCCTGTGCATGTGAAAGCCAGACAACGCACACGTGAGCAAGGCCTGGGAAGAGAACGTGAATTACTGTGCTGACCAAGGAGAATGAATACACCCTGGGCTGCCAGGAGCACCAACAAAGCTGTCTTGGGGGAGCTCACGCCCAGAGTGCTCCTCAGAAAGAAGCAGGGAGAGAGTGAATCTCACACACGCTGCATGTGCTCCCAGAAGAGACCTGTGCTCAGAACAGTAGGAGGTTAGGGGAGACAGAGAAGCTCCCGGTGAGGTAGCTCGGACACCCCGGCCACCACAAAGCTCACACATCAGGACCATGGTGAGAAGGGCTCAGGACGGGCTGCTGTTTCATTCTGTTCCACACGGGACACCAGGAGCGGGAGCCATCTGCACAGCACCTAACAGTAGCCGCCAATAACCTCAAGTTCTCCTGCACCCTCTGTTCTCCCTGAGAATTCCCCTCCCACCATGGGCAAGCGGTTCCATCCAAGGCCCCACTAATGGAGGCCGCTGGCCGGTGGTTGGGATGACATGCCCCACCTTAGGAGTAGGGGTGGGGGGGTCTCATGACTCAGACAGACTGGCCAGACACTGGATTGTGAGCAGAGAGGCACATAGCTGAGATAAAAAACAAACAGGACAACACTCAGTGGATTCACTCCCATGACCACAAACTCAGGTGTATCACCTCTGCCAGATGCCAGAGCCCGGAGGTTCCTCTGCCCCCTGTGTGCTCTGGTCCCTGGCTGTGCTGCCTTCCCCCTTATGTCTCACAAAATGTCCATTTTGACCAACTCAACCTGTTTTTGTAGTTCTCAACAAAGATCTTGAAGCAGACATCGCATTCAGATCATTCCCACGGGAAGGCCCAGTGGTAGGGCAAAGATAAGTTGTGATCCTGCATATGAAGAGTCTCCTTTGAACCAAGCAACCATGTTCCATTGCACAGCTAAACCACAGAGAGCGAGGAGAGGCAAGGGCAGTGTTTCTGGTCTGAATGGCCCTGCCAGGAAATGACATCATGTTCAAGTCGCTTCATGGCCCAGTGGACAACACTGACTCCATGACCAATCGCAAAGGCAGCGGAGAAGACAGCACACCTTTCTGCATTGTTAATCTTCCACCTTTAAGCCTCTACGCAATTTCCCCGTCTTCCATCAGCACATTTCACAGACGGCATCTGGTTACGTGGGTTTCTACTCCTAGTGACGCAGGAATTAAAGCGCTCAGCTGCTAATGGAAAGTTGCTGGTTCCGAAACCCAGAGGCCAAACTTCCCTTTTCCTAGGAACACCTTCCCCAGTCAGAAACACTGTCACCCGTCCTGTTATTTGACTTAAACCACCTTTCTGAAGAAGCTTTCCATCCTCAAATCATTTACAGACTGGCCCCAGAGCCTTCTAGCTTACACAAGCCTGGAGAGCCTGCACAGTCCAAACATCAGTGTCTTCTCCTCACCCGGATGCAAGAGCCAATGGAAGGAAGTCCAATTTCCAGAGGCCTTATTCCACCAGAGCCTACTTCCGAACTGAGAAATCTACGTAGAGAACACTTAGCAGAACAAGGTGCATCAACCAGGTCTCGTTCATGGATGGTGACAGAAGACAGAGAGGAACAAGAAGATCAAAATCCAGCAAGTCGGAAGGGATCAAGGGACCCAGGTGGGCCCAGTTTGGGGAGCATGTGGTACTGTGGTTGTGAGACCCCACAGGCTCCTGGTCTATAGGGACCATGAAATCCCTGGGTGTCCCGCTTACACTTTGGGCCTGCTTTACCTCAATGGGTTCATAAAACAGAACAAGGCCCTGGGGTTCTCAGACTTCAGATCATCCTCAGGTAGAAAAGAGCCTGCACTCAAGTGTAACTAGTGGAGGAGGCACATGGATAGGGTCTCAGAGAGGGCCAAGACAAGACCAAGGCAGGTCATCTGCCAGCACGAGGCTGGATGGTGTCCACGGACTCCCAGGAGCCACCCATTAGAACACAGGACAACACCACAAAAGCTTCCTGGGATGGACAGACTCGTTGCAGAGGCAGCTGGGACTTCAGAAGAAGGATCAGGAGGCATGCACTACTGCCAGTCAGAAAGCAAGGTTGATTCAAGGCCGTTCGACCAAGCCCGTCGTGGTGTGACTATGGCTGTGGCATTCTGCTCTGGTTTTTATAGTTGCTATTGTTAGGTCCCAGTCAGTCACAGCAACCCCGTGCACCATGAAAGGAAGCACCTGGTCCCCTTTGTTCTCATTGTTAGTGTTATGTATGAGCCTGTCCCTTCAGTTCCTCAGCCAATCGATTGCCTTGACAGTCTTCCTCTTTTCCACGGACCCCTACTTCAGCAAGGCTTGCATTCTTTCTTGGGGATGAGGATCTCCTGATGATGACATGTCCAAGATGCTGGAGACAAAGACCTGCCATCCACTCTCCTAAGGTTGATTCTGGCTACACTTCTTCCAGAACAGATTTATTTACTCCTTGGGCTGTTCATGGCTCTCTTAATTTTCTTTTCAAACAGCATATTTCATGCTCATTGGACTTGTTCAACATGTTTCAGTCCTCAGTGAGGACTGACGGGCACCTGGCCATGACCCTTTTTGACCCCCTCATATGGATAGTAAAGAAGGAAAACAAAAGAAGAATGGAAACATTTGGACTATAAAATTAAGTTACAGGGTTCCAGAACCCTCATTTCTATTTAGGGCATGCCCAGACAAGTCCCTAAGGATTGGGTGTCCCACTCTTGGATCTGGCACAGGGATGAGCCCTAACCGTTGTATGCACCCACTGTGCCCAAAGAATGAGACACTACCGGTCCAGCCGCATCCTCACAGTGCTTATGTAGTCGTCACTTTGTAGTCACTTTGTAGTCGTCACTAAGTCAAGCCAGCTCTTTGAAAATCTTCCTCTTTCCTTACTGCCGCTCTAGTGTACTAAGCACGATGTCCTCCAAGACTGATCCCTCCTGGTACCTTGAGCAAAGCCCTGGAGATGAAGTCTGACCATCCCAGGTGCGCTTCCTCCATTTGCTTTTTCTTCGACATTTGAAGAAAATTGTCAGTCCCCCAATAAAGCAGAAAACCCCAGAAGCATCGATGCATTTGGATCATGGTATTGGCCAAGAACACGGACTGTGCTGTGGACTGCCCGCAGGACAAGCAGCTGTGACTTGGGGGAAGAAGAGCCAGCATCAAAGCTGGAGCGAGTCCATTTTACAAACCTGTGAGCGTGTTGAGGGGCCGGGGACAACATCCGGCTAGGTGACATTGACGGAGTTGCTGTTCCCTGCTCAGTAGCCGTGGAACCATCTGCAGGAGCTCAGTGGCTGACTCCCAAGTTGTTCCCGTTTTCATTTCATCAGTCCTTCAGTAAGACTGTAGGAGGCTGGGCGGTTTAGGATGATGCAACGGGATGCTAAGGCAAGATCAGCATCTCAAGACCCGCAGCCCTCTGAGGGTGGAAGATGAGGTCTTCTCCTCCAGGAAAGGGTTACGGCCTCAGAAACCCACAGGGCAGCAGTTCTACCCCGTTCTCCAGGGTGTGAGACTGACTCCTCTACTGGATGACAGTGAGTTCAGGACTGAGAGTCCCCGTGTGGTACAAACAGTGGACCTGCCTGTTGCTCACCACGTTGGAGGCCCAAGTACACCCAGAGTTGCTAAGGAAGAAACTCCTGGTGGCCTCCCTCGCCATTCCCTTCGGGCACACTTGAGCGAGCCCAGGCAGCAGAGCTGGCAGCACCTGGTTTCTGAAAGATTCCCTGGTTCTGGGACGTGCTGGAGATCCCTTGGGCAGGCAGCATTTCGCCCTAGAAAAAATGTCAGCAGAGCAAAAGCCCAAGGCTGCCTGCATTTCCCAGATGGCATGTGGGTTTCAATGTAACGGTCTCAAAGAGAGGAAGGCTCCGGGAGAGATCCTTGTCAAAGGACTGCAGGAAAGACTGCTGGACTCGAGGAAGGTAGTAGGTATCACAGAGTTGAACAGGTAGAAGCCCTTGGGTTGGTGCGTGCGTAGCTGGTTCTTCTTTCCAACCACATCACAAATACAGTATGCTATTTATTTTTTTAAGGGCTCAGAGAAATTCAGACTTCAAAACCAGAAACAAAGGACACCCATCATCTTGGCCGGAAGGCACTGCCAAGGAGAGGTCGATCTCCATCTCGTCTCCGAGAAGCGAGAGCCTCTGTAGCCCCCGTGGATGGCGGGAGTGCCGAGTGGTGCCTGTCGCGTCCCCTCCCCAGGCCCGTCCCCAGGAGATGATGGATGGGTGGTGGAAGGAAGCCTACAGTAAGCTTTTCTCATCGCAGTGTCCCTTGAGATAAGCGTGTAACGGCTCAGAGCAGCACCCCAGAAGATGTTGATGAATCGTTTTATGACTCATTTGGGCAGATCCATGAAGCCAATTACTTCATAAGGTGGCATTTCATCACTGTAGCCTTCGATCCGGTGCGGCTGACTCATTGATTCGAGCTTGTCAACGCGGAGAGAGCGCCGGTGCTGGAATCCAAACTGCTGACGGTGGTAACTGGACTTTGGGAGCGGGCGGGGGAGGGGGGCACGGCTCTGCCAGTGTGCTTTCCCGAGGCTGGAGCCATTACCAGCTATTAGTTAGGGAAGCCTAGGGGTTTGATAGAAAGTGGGAGGTGGCCCGTGGTGGCGGGGGAGAGAGGCAAGGATTCTTTCTTCCTCGGGGGCAGGCTGCCTCCCTTGCTCATGAAGAACTGAAACTCAGCATCTGGGCAGTGCAGGCCTCGCCTGGCTTGCTCTGTTTGCAGCACTCAATTAAAGAGGAATAGGCGTTAGGGCTTACGTGTGAATTCTTTTCTCTCCCTCTTTCCTGTGCTTTCAGCTGAAACACAATAGAAGGCTGCATTGCTTCCAGCTCTGTGGATGCGTGCAGGTGGACTGTAAACCAGTAGGACAGGCGACACCTCACAAAGGTGATCCCTTGCCCACGCACGATGGGAAGATTAGGCGCAGAGACAATATTCTTTCTCCAGCGATGGATTTTTGCACCGTTTGCTCCCCTTTAACCTCATGCTGATGCATAATTAATAGAGAGATGTTTTCACTTAACTACCGACTTCTGGAGTCTGCCCGCGGGCGGGCGAGTTATCTGTCTCAGAGATCCAATGCAGTGTGACGCCCGGTGACATGTCTGCCACTGGAATGCAGAGCAGTTAATGGCGAGGAGCGGGGACCCTGCAGGAGGCTGCTCTGCAGGGGAGGAAGAGTGGCGGGCTGGGGAGCAGCCCCTTTGGGCCTCGGAGGGAGCCAGATCCAGGATCCAGAGGCTGTGGCTTTCTTAGATAAAGCTCGAGAAGGGAGGGCAACCGCGTGAAGATGCGACCAGTTGCAGCATTACCCCACCTGAGGGACTCTTGCTGTTTGTAGACAGATGGACAGAGAGTGAGTTCAGCCCCCCAGGGGCTCTCCAAGTCTTCACCGAGGTGCACGGAGAAGGGCCCTCAACAACAAGACAGAGAACTCCCTACCCAGCAGCCTCCACGGCTGTCCCCCCAGACCCCCAAACAGGAGGAGGCTCCTTGCTGACTCTCCAGGTGCCCTGCCCCATCCTCATTTCTGTTTGCTGGCCGGTCAGCGTCAGCTCACGGCAACCCATTTGGAAGTGGTTGCTGAGCTCAGATGAAGGCCCTCCCTCTATGGTGATGACCCTGTGGGTATGGGTGGGACTGTCCAGTGGGGGTGGGGATGAGGGAGTGAGGGGGGTATCTGCCTGTCACCTTCACAGGGGCAGATTACTGGGGCTTTTGTCCCCTGAGCACCTGGGCGACACCCTATGGATAAAAGAATGGAGGTCATCCCTCATCCCTTCTTTCCATCCCCCACTCGCCTCTCACCCCGTCCTCTCCTCTCTCTCCTTCCCTCTGCCCCACTCCTCCCTGCTCCACTCCCCAATTTGTGTTGGCTCATTTTCCTAAGCAGATAGCCAGGCCTTTATTCCTGGTCTTCCTTGATTCAGAAGAGCCACAGGTGACCTGCTGGTGTCTGAAGTCCTGGTGGCAGAACATCCAGCCTCAGGGCACACCGGCAAGCAGGCGCTGCCCCTATCTAGACTTTCCATAAGCAGGACTCACAGGACACATGGGGGTCTCTCTGGCTTCCCTGCATTGGCATCTTGTTTCCAAGGTTCAATCATGCCGGAGCAGGAGGCAGAGCTCCATTCCTTTCTGTTCAAAGTAGACTCACTGCGTCGAGCTGAGTCTGACCAACAGAGACACGATAGGCAGGGCAGGCTAGCACTGCCTCTGCCTGTACGTTTCCAAGGCTGTCACTCTGTACAGGAGTAGAAACCCTTCCCTTTCTCTCGCAGAGTAGCTGATATCTTCAAAGTGCCAACCTTCCTGCAAGCTGCTCAACCAACAGCCCTTGTCTGAATAGAATTCAGGCAGCTTCCGCTTTTCAGCGACCATAGCGACCGTGCGTCATGATGGCACAGGCATCAGTCCATTGGTTCTTACGTAGATATGCATGCCATGTTATCATGGTTATGGGTCCAGCAGGGGTATCCAGTGGCAACTCTGAAGTGTGTACAGTGGCCAGACTGTTGCAAAAAGTGCCTGTCCCACGTTCATCCCCATCAGTGTCGCATAAGGGCTCTCACCTCTCCACCTCCTCCCCCACACGTGCCCTGCCCCGCCTTCATCCTGGCTTGTAGGTGACCTCATTCACTGTGGAGGAGTGTCTCCCCCTGGTTTTGATGGAGGGTGAGGTTGAGGAACGTGCCCCATGCTCAGTGGCCCTCAGGACAGCCTCGCCATAGAAAGTCTGTCCTGCTCCTCCCCCTGTTTTCCCAGTGGGTGGTTTTCTTTCCCTTTATGAGTCGTCAGGGCATATTCACGCATTCGAGACATTATTTTCTGATCACATCTGTGATCGGTAAATATCTTCCCCCGCTCTGGGGTCTGCCTGGGGTAGAATTCCCTGTGACCTTGAGGGAAATCGGTATTCTGTTCTTGTTGGGCAGAGCATTCTATTGGCAGCAGATCAAGTTGAGGGGCAGTTCTGTGTAGGTCAACGATGTCCTTCTTGATTGTTTTTCCCCCACTTGATAGATGGACAATGGAATGTTTACGTCTCCAATTACGATGGTTGACACCACCTGGACAGCAGCCCTTGGAGGCCCCAGCCTTTCGTAATTTTGACGAAGTCGAGCGATTCACCTTTGCTGGTGTGACTGTGCTCGCTAAGAAAGCTCTGCCTACCCTGCGTCCTGGAGTTTGACGCTGACCTTGCTTGTCTCTAAGGAGCGCCTGCTTTTAATCTTTGCATTTGGCTCTTTCTTCCTTTTGGAGTTACCTTCTGTACACCTTGTGAGGAATACATCCAACCTAGCATGATGACTCGGAGCTCTGGTGGAGGCATGACTCTCCTGGGGCTGCTAACCAGAAGGTCAGCAGTTCAAAACCACCAGCCACTCCTTGGGAGAAAAAGGAGGTTTTCTATGAAACCTCCTGAAAATAATGAAAGTCTGGGAAGCCCACAAAGGCAGTGCTACCCTGTCCCATGGGGTCACTATGAGCTGTCAAAGAGACAGCAGTGAGGTCACACAATGGAGTGTTGAAGATCTGATCCTTGCGCCCATGGAACTGTACTGCCATTCAAGTCAGACCTGGCACCAAATCCACCAGCTAAAGACAAGCTGTCAGTCAAACAATGTTGTTGTTCGATGCCGTCAGGTCAGTTGAGACTCGTAGCAGCTCGACGTACAACAGAACAAAGCACCAATTGATCCCAGACCCTCCTCACAATTTCTTTAAGAGTTCGAGGCCATCGTTGTTGCCTCTGTGTCAATCCATCTCCTGGAAGACCTTCCACTTTTTCAGCTGCCCCTGTACTTTACCAACATGCCAAGCTCCTGAGATGAAATCCCACCACCTTTGCTTCCAAGGGGCAATCCGGCTCCCAGACGTGCTTGTCTGTGATGGCTTTGGTGTTCTTCAGCAGCACCACCCTTCAGATGCATTGATTCTTCTTCAGGCTTTTGTCCTCCATGTTCAACTTTCGCAGCCTTCTGGAGAGGTTGAAAATGCCACAACTTGGGTCAGACACACGTGGTTCTCCTTGCTTTTCCACAGTTTAAAGAGGTCTTGTGCAGAAGACTTACCCAACGCAACGTGTCCTGTGATCTCTGCACTGCTGCTTCTGGGAACATGGATTACGGTCCAACCAAGACAAAATCCGTGACCCTTTCAGAGTTTTCTCCATCTAGCATGATGCTACCCACTGGGCCACTTGTGAAGATTTTGGTCTTCTTCACGTGCAATTGTTGTGGTCCACACTGAAGCTACAGTCTTGGTCTTCCTCTGAAAGTACTTCAAGTCTTCCTCATCATTAGCAAGCCAAACAGTCAACAAACAGTCAATAGCCCTCTAAAGTGACCACTAATGACGGAGGAATGGGCCTCTCAGAAATATCGACCACCCTAAAGGCAGCCTTTTCCCCAAAACATAGCACAGAAGGCAGGAAGGGGGTGTATAAAAACAGTTGATTGACAATGGACAACCCAATGAAGAGCTGGAAAGAATGTTGTTGTGTTGAGGGGATTGTATTCAATATCAGGAAACAAAATGCACACACATTATTAGATGGAAAACTAATTTGCCCTGTTGACTTTCATCCAAATTAAATGTTCAAAGAAAGAAGAAAGTGTTACCCAATGAGAAAAAAAATCAATGGAGCATAAATATATGGGTTCACTTCTGGACTCTTGATGGCACTGCATTGACCTGCACATCTTTTCTCACACTGGCGTTCCACTGTTGCAGTGGGAGAACTCTGTGGTCAATTTTAAAATAGGCCTGACTTTCACCTTTGTCTACATCATCATAATTTGAGGACCCTCGGTGCTTGAGGGGTCCACATGCACATGAGAGCCAGCTTGCCAATTATGGGAGATAACCCAACATGGTTCGGTTTTATTTTTGATATTTATTGACTTATTCTTTAGCATTTGGGGGGCATGTAATTCATGTATCATGCAATTCAGTAGTTCAATAGTACAATCGTCACCACTATCTGTTTGAGAATGTTTTTTCTCTCTTATGCTCTCAGTTTTTACCTCCCCCTTTGTCCCAGCCTTCCCTACCACACCCCAAAGGAAGTGACTCATTCAGTTACTGTTTCCATAGATTCACCTAGCCTGGGTTTTATATACAGAAAAACTTTAAATAACTGAAAAACAGAAAACTAACAAGCCTACGCAAGCAGAATAGATAAAACTCTCGAACCAAGCGAAAGGAGAAAATATCAAACATTAAAACAAATTTAAATGACTCATAGAGGAGAACAAGAGATAAGGTGCTACATTTTAACCAACTTGGGGCTAACCAGATGGTGCTTGCCTAGGCTGTGTGGATCTGTTTTCATAAGGGTTGTTTAACGCAGCGGTTCTCAACTTTCCTCGTGCTGCGACTCTCTCACACACTTCCTCATGTTGAAGGGATCCCCAAACATACAATTATTTTCCTTGCTACTTCATAACTGTAATTTTGCTGCTCTTATGAATCAGATGACCCCTGTGAAAGGGTTGTTCAAACCCCAAAGAGGTTGAGACCCACAGGTTGAGAACCACTGCTTAAAAGCTTACAATTGATGATGGAGGCTATTTTTAAATTTATCCAGGTCTTCTTTAGAATTAACCTTGGGACATCTTTGGTTGATATTGCACATGGAATTAGCTTCCCAATATAAGTTTTCAAAAATTTTCCATTGCTCATCTATGAGAATCCGGTGGATAGTTGACAGTGACATCTCTACTCCACATCCAGGCAAAATGATAGAGGTAGGCTAACACTGTTTTGGCAGGCTCCTTAGGAATCTCTGGACACAGGATAGAGTCATCCGGAAGCAGAGGTCACTCTCCTTCCCGTCTGTGCCCTTTCCATTTCATTTCTCAGGAGGAGTGGCCCGCTGTCCAGGATGGAAACTCCCATGTCCCATGAAGCAGCCGTGGAGAGGATGGGCTGATGTGTCTGGCTCTGGAACTTCTGTAGTGAGCATTCTGTCCATCATGCTTAAAGACAGGGTCCCGTAGGGGCAGATACCAGCCAAGATGAGCACCACCCCATGACTACCTTCTGGCCATAAAGCCAGGCTTCATGATGCTTGCCTCTGCCTCACTTCAGATTTTTTTCCCCTACACTTCTCCTTCTTGCATTTAATGAACTTCTAGACAGTGTGTTCTTCTGTCTGCTACGCATTTCTGTGGCTCAGTTTCTAATTTTCAAGTCAATTCAAAATATCCGACTCTTCCTCTGGAGGCCTTTTCTCTGACCCAAATACTACTCGGGGTGTGTTATCTAATCTCAAACCCTTTGGAGGCATCCCCCCTATCTCCCTCTTATTGATTTCTAGCTTAATTCTTTTGTGGTCTGCAAGTATACTTCACATGATATTTTTTGGCTCTCAAATTAATTAAAATTAATAATGTATGACCCAGAATGTAGTCTGTCTGGGTGAGTCATCCTCACTGAGATGTTGAGAAGAGTTATGTGTTCTGCAGTTGTTGGGTGAGTTGTTCTGTTGTCAGTAGATCAAATTGATGGACAGCTCTGTTCAGGTCAACCGTAACCTTACCGCTTTTTCCCCCTCTCTTTTTTTTTGCCTGTTTGAGAAACTGACAGTGGGATGTTAAAATCTCCAAATATGATCATGGGTTCGTCTCATCTACTCCTTGCAGTTCTACCTATTTTGCCTCCAGGTCGCAGCTAGTTTTCCCAGGGAGCAGCGTGTGTGTTTAGGATGGTTATGTCTTCTTAGAGAATGGCCCTCATTCACATCCGGCACAGCTTCACCTGATCCCTGTGGAAGGTCAACGGGGTATTCCAAGTGACTAAGCCAGGGGACAACAATCCAACGGGTGACCAGAGGTCACCCAGAGATACCCCCCTCCCCCCAGAGGTCAGGCCCGGCAGTCTGCTTCTGAAAGATCACAACCTTCGAGACCCCTGTGAAACGCACTTCTGCTTGGCACACCTGTGCCAACGTGAGTCTGCATCACGCCCGCTGCAACCAGGACCAGGGGCACGAGGCAGCTGTGTCTGGGTTAACTGCATCCAGTTCTAAACCAGCAGCCTATCAGTGGGAGCAAGATGCAGCTTTGTACTTTCCTCAAAGTTCATGTTGAGAACCCACAGGGGCGGTTTGACCTGTGCTGTCGATCGGGCTCCCCAGAGTGGGCTTCGGCTGTCACTTCAGTGACTGTCACCCTTTCAGATGCAGACTTCCAGGCTGTGAGTTGGGTGTGACTGGGTGGCAGGGAGTTCTACTTAGCTTTGCTTGTGGCCCCTTTCCTAATGCCAGGGGGGACTCTGCCCCCTGCTCCTTCCCTGTCTGCGGCTGACTGTTGGGAGTTATTGCATAATGGGGAAAGTTGAGCACTGCATAAGGACGCCCGTGGAAGAATCAATGCCTTCAAATGGGGGTGCTGGAGAAGAAGATTGAAAGTGCCAGGAACCCCCAAAGGAAAAAATCGATCTGTCTTGGGAGAATTTGGCCAGAGTGCTCCTTAGAGGCAAGGATGGCGGGAGTTGTCTCCCGTGCGTTGGACGTCTTGGCAGGAGAGAGCAGTCCCTGGAGCAGGACCTCAGTCTGGGAACTTGGAGGGGCGGCAGCAAGAAGGTCCTCCCTGGGATGGGTGGACACAGAGGCAGCAACCACAAGCTCAGACACAGAGCCGCTGCCTCCTTCTCTTGTGCAAGGGGTCCCTGTAGGTGGGACCTCACCAGATGGCACCTGGCAGCCGTAACATGTCCTGACCTCAGGTGTGGCTCCCCCTGTCACCACACTGTCCCTCGCTGGAGTCTGAGGAGCTTGGCAGCGCAGTGGCAGTCGCTAACTGCCAGGCCAGTGGCTCAAACCCCCAAGACACTTAGCTGAGAAAGAGAAGGCTTTCTGTACCCATAGAGATGTATAGTCTGCAGCACCCAAAGGGGCAGTTCTGGCCTGCCCTGTGGGTATACAAATACCTTTGTGTTTTTACGGTACCCTTATGATTTAATTAAATGTCATTACATTATTTTTTTTCTATTTTCCTGTACAGAGTTTTTAAGGTAAGGAGGCAAAACAAGCATAGACGGTATCCTTTGCTGTTGCTGTCGCTGTGTGCCTTTGTCAGCTGGATTCTCACTCACGGTGACCGCTCGTGGCTGAGCAGCACTGGCCAGCGAGCTCTCCTGGGCTGTGGGCATTAAGGCAGCAGATCCCCTGTCTTTCTGCTGTGTAACAGTATCTGGATTTGAGCCTCTGACCATTGGGTTAGCAGCCACTCTCCTATTGCATGTGTCCCAGGTTCCTTCTCATGAATGTTGTGCTTCATAGACCACCTTTCTGGTAGTGTCTGACTGTTGTCTTGGCACATGAGAAATGCTAACATACTCAGCTAAGGACGCTGTAAATATGCCAATCTTATAAGTCTCCAAACAAAGAGTTTCAGAGGAACCTCAGGGGAACAAAAGCTGTGGAAGTCAAAACTCTGAATGATGTGAAGCTTCCAGAAGTTTCAAGAAAAAAAAATTAAAAGGGGGAACAAAGCAATAAACCCTTAGGCTGAAAACAAGCTAAAACAAATGCACCTGGTAACATAATGACATAATGGCAGCATAATGACACATGAGAGTCACATAATGGCACAGAGGGAAAAATGACTGCAAGTCATCTCTGTAAACACCAGTCTGACTCAAATCTCTCCCCATGAAAAGAACGAGAAATCTTCAAACCCATTCATTGAGGGTTGGAAATTGGGCTGACACAATGTGATGCTTCTTTTGCAATACGTAGGTGGTGTGCTGACTGTATGACCAAAGAGGATTCCCAGTGCTGGTCTTGATCGCTGAATACATAGCGAGCACTGCTGATATCGTGGTTTGAGAGTTTGGCTGCTAACCACAAGGTCAGTAGTTCACAAGCACCAGCTTCTCATCTGATAAAAAGAAGAGACTTTCTGCTTCCATCGAGATTTACAGTCTTGGAAGCTCAAAACTTTATTCTATTAACCTGACATACCATGAGCTCACCTTCCTGACGTGGTCTCTAAAGACAAAGTGGGTGCACCAGAAAATGTGGTGAAGAAAGCTGATGGTGCCCAGCTATCAAAAGATATAGTGCCTGGTGTCTGATAGACTTGAAGATAAACAAGAAAGTCCACATGGAAGAAACACACCAGCCTGGGTGATCAGGAGGTGTCCATAGATCAGGTATCACGCATCAAAGACCCAGAACAAAAAATCATATCCATGTGACCAGTGGGGAGTGTGGAGTGGAGACTCAAAGCCCATCTGTAGGCAATTGGACATCCCTTACAGAAGGGTTGCAGGGTTGCAGGCAAGCCAGTCAGGGTGTAGTACAGCACCAGTGAAACATATAGGTTTCCTCTAGTTCTTTAACGCTTCCCCCCACCCCATTATCATGACCCCAATTCTACCTTGCAAATCCAGCTAAGCCAGAACACAGGGAATCCAGGACAGATAACCCCTCAGGACCAAGCGTGAGAGTAGCCGTACCAGATCGGGAAGGGGGAGGGGAGGGGAGAAAAGGGGAACTGATCAAATGATCTACATTTAACCCCTCCCAGAGGGACAGACGGACAACAAAAAAGTGAAGGGTGAAGGAAGACATGAAATTATAATGATAATTTATGACCTATTAAGGGTTCATGAGGGAGGGAAGGAAAGGACAAGGGTGGGGGGGGGCAGGTGATGAGATGCTGATACCAAGGGCTCAAGTAGAAAGAAAATGATGATGGCAACAAATGTACAAATGTGTTTGACACAATGGATGGATGGATGAACAGATGGATGGATTGTGATAAGAGTTGTATAAGCCCCCAATGAAATGATTTAAAAAAAAGACTTAGTCTTGAAAATCCACAGGGTCAATCCTGTCCTGTCCGATGAAGTCCCTATGAACTGGAATGACATGGTTTGGAGTTTATATATACATAAAATCAAAGACAGTACAAAAACAAGTAGCATCTTTGCAGATCTGTGTCTCTGGATGACGAGAATGGTAAACACTCAGCTATTAATGGAAAGGTTGGTGATTTGAACCCACCCAGAGGTATCTCAGAAGAAAGGCCTGGCTGTCTATGCCCAATGGACCATAGCCTTGAAAGCCCAAAGGAGCAGTTCTAGTCCACCATGTCAGGTGTCTCTTGAACAACAACATAGGAAACCGCATAAAATTGCACCTAAGTCAACAACAACCAATAGTGATTCATAAATCTTGGCTCTCCTTCCTCTGCCACCCAATCCCGCCCCCTTGGCTCCATGGTATTGATCCTCAATAAACACCATGCATCCCCTTACCACATGCACCTCAGCATGAGATGTCATGACCAAGAAAGAAAAAGGAAGTGACTAGCCACTATTCAAACTAGTAGGGACCACTCCTTTCTCTGAAAACGGGTCACTGGTGAGCAAAGCTCAACACCTGCCCCAGCTCCTGTGGACAACACCTTTGTCGTTGAACAGTGCTGGGTGAGAAGCGAGGTATGGATTATTCCTGTACAATTCCCAGGCAGCCACAGATGGCAATGGCTGAGACCACCAAATCAAAGCTTCCCGGGCAACAACCACTGCTGCCTTCAAAGAGCCTGCACTGCTGTGCCCCGCATTCTCCAGAGTGGACGAGGGCCCCTGACCATGCAGCCACCTGGTCACACATCCACGCCACCAGGTGTGGGAGTGCTGCAACTCGCCCGCCGCCTGATGGGAGTCTCTAAGACGCTGTCAGCACCTTCCCGAGGGTGTTGCGCTGAACACTTGTTTAATCCCAATATAGTACACACCTCAGACATGACCACAAGGTCACTTACAAGAGATCCAGGCATAGAGAATTGAACTCTCACCACCAGGAAGTGGTGACGTTGGCCAGAACTGGGGCGTTCTACAAGACACCTGGTCCTGTGCTGCGGACAGGATAAAGGGACATGCAGAGAGGGCCACCAGCAGAAGCAGTTTTGAAGGGTTGCCTGGCTCTTGGCCCTTGGAAAGCCCATCATGGAACAAGCTACAGCTGGCCAACAAACACAAATGCTGCCCACTCCACCCACGCTACCTTCACTGTGATCCATGGGCTGGGACCTGCCCTCACACCTGCCCACCTCCCCCTTATACAAGATGCCAGGCATCAGTTAATGGTGACCCATTTATGCCAGGCCCTCTTCTTCATCCTGTCTCCTCTGTTGACCTGGCTGGCATTTGGAGCCACACTGAGCACCACATTAGCCCCTGCCACTTGACCAACTCACCGGCAGTGGCTCGGGAAAGAATCCTGGCCCCTGTAATTGCTTCCAAGACTAGAAAGCCTCATTTTTCCCCTATGGTGCAGCTGGTGCTTTTGAACTGCTGACCTTAGAGTTAGCAGCCTAATGCATAGCCACTACCCCACCAGGGCTGCTAAGACTCAGATTCACTGCCATTGACTCAATCCCTGCTCCCCGTCAACTGGATAGGACAGGCCACACCTGTCCCTGTGGTTTTCTGAGACGACTTCTTTAAGAGAGCAAAAAGCACCATCGATTCCCCATGGAGTGGCTGGTGGTTTCAAACTGCTGACTGTGTAGTTAACAGCCCCACATGTAGCTGCTCTGCCACAGGTCTGCTTACGTCTCCACACGTTACGTCCTGGGCCCGTGGGAGAAGCTTCCGTATCCCCACCTACACAGCCAATCACTCCCTGTCACAGGTGTGGGGAAAGCTGTGGAAGCTGGTCCATTGATCTGTGTGGAGACTGCCTTCCGGATTTATCCCTAGTGTACAAACGCTGCCTGCGATGAGTGGCCTTGTCGATCAGTGGGTTTACAAGCATGCAGGTCCACTTTAGCAGACAGCATTGGGAGTGAAAGGCCCCCGTGAAAGGCTGTAGACCGTTGTAAATTTGAGAGATTTTTGCCAAATGTCCAACATGGACCACACAGGCTGGTCAAGCCCGGCTTCTCAACTGTTTGTCAATGTGATTAGTGAGAGAGTTAGAGAGAGAGGGAGAGAGAATACTTCCATGTTGCTTGCAGCTGCATTTCATGTTGAGTGTCACTGCACCTAGTTTAAGAATCACATATTTTTTCTGTGAACTCAATACATGATGCCATTTCCCTATTGTACTGATGTCTCCTTATTAACTTTCCAGACCTATTTTATAGAGTGATTTTTTTTTTTTAAGAATTGCCCTGGGTGGCGTGAATAACAAGCATTTCTCCTCAGTTCTCATTTGTCATTTTACTTTTCTGTGATGGTGATTTTTATCATGTAGAGGTTTGAGAAATGAATCTTCTTGTAGTTCAAACGTGTTCATGTATTTGGGGAAGTTTTTATCATTGTTGCTTGTTTGGTCGTTTCAGAAAGGATTCCTTGCAAGGAGATTTGAAGGTAAGAAGCAACATCTTTCACACATACTTGAGATGTGACTTCTCTTCCACTCTTGTCAAGCCTTTGGCTGACTTTCTCAGTGAAGGGGTCTGTCTCAGAAGTCCCCGGAAACAAGCACCAGACCACAGCCTGTGCAGTTAACTGGGACAGCTGGCAGCCACATGCGTGAGGTGTCCGGGCAAACCCCGCCCCACCAGGCTTTCAGTCGAGGGCTCTTCAAAGGGAGACCACCAGTCTTCTCCCAGGACACCTCTTGAGCTTCAAACCCCCACCTTCTGGTCTGTACCCTGCAGAGGCCCAGAGGCATGTTGGTTCTTCTAGAAGGGCTAGGCACGGAGGTCCCAACAGGAGAGAGACCAGTCTCCTTCATGCAAATGCAAGGGCCCTCACTGTATCGCTCAGTGTCCAGGCATCATCAGTGACTCTGCCCCAAGGCAGGGCAGTATGATGTAATCACCTTTGATGATGTCGTCTGTGTGGTCAGGTGATCTCCTCACAGGGGTGTTTCCTTGGGGGTAAGTGGCCCTAGGTCCTAAGCAGATGCTCTAGCCTAGTTTGAGAGCTCTTGACCTTGTATCCTTCTTGTCAGCTGACCTTGGATCCCAAGGACGTCTATAAGCCTGAAGAGGTCTGTGGCCATGACCCCGGGAGCCAGTCGAGTCCTGTCACCTCAGTCACAGACGTGGGACTTCCTAGGCCCCATGACTGCAGGAGCTGGCTCTCTCCTTACCTGCTGAGCAGGCCTCTCCTTGTGGCCACCGCTCTCCATCCCTGCAGAGGCTCACTGACGTTGCTCTTCTGGTTCCACGTGGGGCTGAGACCCCCTTGGTGGGCGGTCCCAAGCCACCAGCAGCTCTGGAGAGGGACGGGGCTTCTGTTCTGGCAAGCCGTCACAGTGTAAGAAGACCGCGGGTGGGGTGCACTGTGAGTGAGTGTGGACCCCATGGCAGCCAGTTTAATTTCCTGGAGAACCCAGATGAAGGCCATCAGCCACTGCAATGGCCCTGAGCGCTCCCCGAGAGAGACAAGTGAGCTGGTGGGGTGTCCACTTGCAGGGCCCACCTCGTACCACACAAAACAAGAATCTCTCGGATGCTGCATACAGCCTGCTTCTGCTAACCACCATCCTCTCTCTCTCTCTCCCCCTCCCCCCCCCACTGGGCAGCATCCCCAGGCTCGTCGATTCTTGGATTGGTGAATTCTTGGATGCCCTGCCATGCCCAGCAGAATGAACGCTGTCACTGGAGACACTGAGTCAGGAAAACTCTGCTTGAAGAACCTGGCATGGGGCTGCGGTCTGCAGATCTGATTTTGTTTTCTAATCAAGCTCCTGGGCTGAATATTTATTCACTTTGTGCTGCTCACAAACTGATCATGTCGCTTTTAAGTGTGTGTGTATGGCAGGGGGGGGGATGTCCCCGCTCATTGGAAGTGTTTGATAAAAGAGCCAATTTGTCCCTTTCCCCATTGGGCTTAGATTTGAGTTAACAAAAAGTCACCACTGAAGTCGCTGGTCATACATCAAAGAGTTGAGATCTAATGGACCTTTGAAGAGCCAGCGTAAACATGTGGGAATAGTGTTCTGAGGCAGCAGTGCTGTTGGAACACCGTGAGGCCTTTATGACTATGAACAGTGTTTAAAATTTAAATGGCTCTTAAATAAGTTCTTTCAACTTCTCTCCTTCTCTCCTCTTGTCACCATTTGGCCATAAGTATGACTCGTCTGGCTCACGCACCGCATAATAATCATGGTTAGCGTGTGGCGCTGTCTATGGAGGGCATGCAGGAAGGCACGATAGACTTTGATCCATTACACTGTAGGTCAAGGGGCATGTGATGTAAGAGTGAAGCATGTGGCTGCTGACCAATGGTCAACTGTTCACACCCACACAGAGGGTCCTTGGGATGAAGAACAGGTGATCTCTTTCCGTGGACATGACACCCCAGAAAATCCCTCGGGGGAGTTCTTCCAGCTCACACGGTGCTGTGGGCAAAGAAAGTTGACTCCGTGACCCCCAAGTCCACCAACAATTCCCATTTGTTCATAGAGACAGGGCCACCTCAGAGGGGTGGTGGAACAAATGGAATCGGTGGCAGCAAGCTTGTCTCTTTGATGCAGGATCCAACTGCAAACCTTGGTTCACTGAACTCTTAACTGTCAATCCCCAAGATCTGACACCACCAGTATCCAAACCACACCTCACACCTGTCAAGTCATCCTCACTCAACGTGACCTGGTAAGACAGGTGTGCTCCCTAGGTCATAAATCTTTATGGAAGAAAACTGTCACACGTTTTGTCCATAGAACTGCTAGGGGATTCCAATCTTCATGAAGGATTCATTTTTCAGTCAAGCACTTTAACCAGCATGCCACAAGGACTCTTATGGTTAGTATGACTATTATCATAAACATCTATGTCATCTACACATCTATATCCAGATATTTATTGAGTACTAGATAAAGACCCTCTTCTAAATGATGCCATGGGTACAGAAGGCTGACCCTCAGACTGAGGACAGCCGGAACGGTCATAGGGAGCTCTGGCATTGCTGTGGCTGGTCTGCTAGCCACGACCGTCAAGCACACTGAAAGTTCTGGCTCCAGAGTACAACGGGAAATTAACAAGGTAGTAAAGAATGGCTTGGCTGGGGTGCAACGAAGGTGAGCCCATGTTGGGAAATGGGTTTCCTCTGTGGGCATTAACCAGTTATGGAGGGAGCAGGTGAGAGGCTGGGAGACTGAGTGGTGAAAATAAAAACAAAGCAAGAGTGGAAAGGTTTCACAGGACACACAGCTCAGTTCCCAATTATCCTTACCAAGTGGCACTGGGTCAAGGCGACCTGAGACTGCAGGAGCACACTCAAGTATCATCGGCAAGGCCGAGGGCTGTCTCTGCCATCTTGAAAATGAAATTCCTATGCACACAAAATAAGAAAAGCAGGGGTGCGCAGGATAAACACATGGTGTGCATTTTCAACGAGGAGTCGCTGGGGGCAGGGGGAGACAGAAGAAATGATTCTGATCTTCAAGGAACCAGAAATCTTGGAGCATATTTCAGAAAACATGGAAATGGTCATCCAGAAAACTCAGGGTGGACCTTTAGAGAAAGAAAAGTGCAGAAATGAGCGCCTCACGGCCGTTGAGTCTACTCTGAACAGAGGTGGCCTTTTTGAACGGGGTGGAACTGGCCCTGTGGGGTTCTAAGACAATTATTCTTTATGAGAGTTGAAAGCCTCCTCTTTATTCCATGGAGCAGCCGGTGGTTTCAAACTGCCGACCTTGTGGTTAGCAGCCCAGCTCAAAACTACAATGCCAGCAGTGCCTCCGGATGAAGCACCATGGATCAAATGGCCACAGTATCCGTGGACTGGGAGAGGGCACAGAGAGCAACGTCCCTGGAAAAGCATGGAATGACAGAGGTAAGGAAGAAGCAAGGAGGATGTGAGAGATGGCCACAATGAGAAGGACCAGCACACGGATAATTGGAATCCCAGAGGAGAAGAGAGAGGGGGCGTAATGATGAGGTGAAGCAATAACATACTAATAAGAGACATAATGTCCTGCACTTCAACATGTATGTTGTCCCGTGCCTGTCAGTCTGTTTGTAGGTGTAACTGCCCCTAGAGGAGAGAGACAGGCCACAGGGGTTACCTTAGCCATAACCTTTATGGAAATAGTTCACCAAGTTGTTCTCCCTCAAAGTCTTTCAGTGAGAGGCTCAGCATTGAACCACGTGTGCCAATAAGTCCTTACAAATGTAAGTCTCAGGAGGCTACCATAAAATATGAAGCATAGGAAGGTGTATAACAAGACCATCACTGGCACCAAAGTCAAAAGGAAAGAAGATACACATATATATGTATCATATACTTATAAAATCCACGCATAGGTATATGTATGTGCATGCATTATATGTGATATGTGTGTATCTATGTGCACAGGTTTCCTTCAAAGTAGTAGAATTAACTGAAAACTCACCTCTCAGAAGACAGCCTAGAGCCCGAACACTCTGACACTTAAAAAAAACAAAACTGATGACCTCCAGAGGGCAATGATGCCCCCCCCCAAAAAAAAACTGTTCAGGTGGGATTCAATAGCCAACGAGGTCATCTCTAGTCGTGGAGGGCATAAGTACATTTCCAGACAAAGATAAGCCGAGCAATTCCATAATCACCAAGGAAACCAAACTCACTCATCAAGCAGACGGATAGTTACATTAGATAGAAGGATGGAGAAAATAACACAGGTGAAGACTGAAGGAAGGCCAAGATGATGCAGGCAGATCTAAACACCGCGGGCCCTGTGGCTCAGCAGCGCCCGTCTCTGAGGACCATCTCTTTCTTCGCAGATGTGGGTCTGTGTGCTTCCCTGGGTTCTGTCCCCACCTCCCCCAGCCTAGGGGAGCTTCACTTTATATCTGCTTTCTAATGCCAGGGGCATCCTGATGCACATCGCTGGAGCTTGTTTCCTGTATAACTCTCCTCCCTCAAATCCCCCAAATTTCCTCAGTTCCTCTGGGCACCATAGCACGTATGGGCCCTGCTGGTGCTGGCACCGGTTAGGTATTGAACTGCTAACCTCAGGGTCTGTGGTTCAAACCCACCCATTGCACTATGGGAGAATGAGGCAGCTGTCTGCTCCCCTAAAGAATCTAAGTTTCCAAAACCCTATATCAGAGTGGCTCAGAAAAAGAAGAAGAACTTTCCAAACGAGGGGTCGGCCTCACGGCTGCAATCAGGGGTTGAAACGATTGTGAGGCTGGCCCAACCCTGGGCATTGTTTTCCTCTGTTGTCCATCGGGTCACTCCGAGCTGGAACGGACCCGAGACAACCATTGGCAGCGGTCCCTGAGTCAGAATGCACTAGATGGCAGCGGCCTGTGGGTCTGTTTGATTGCCATGTGCGTATACATTACTGAGTGGCACGTAAAGAAGCCTGGTGGTGATGTGACAGTTGGAGGTTCACACTCAAACAGGAGTTTCAAAGGAGAAAGGCCTGGTCACCCTTCCACATGGGTGACAGTGCCCTGAGCGCCCTGGGGCAGTGCTGGGTTGTCCCTCGGGGTCTCTAAGCACTGGAGTGGAGTGGGAAGTACCCACAGACAACAACAGCACTGCTCTCGGTTTATTCCCCTCCAAAGAGATCCGATTTCGACACGGTCTATTGTGCTCCAGCTCAGAAGACAGAATGAATTGGGCCCCGTTTTTCCAAACGGACAGAGAGGAACTCTGCCTCTGTTCATTATTTGGTCTGAACCTCCCTGCCTTTTCTGTTGTGCTGAGGTGCATTTCCACATGAAACCACTGCTGATATACTTGGGGCTCATCCCAGAGCCCTTGGGGGGTCCTTGCTGCTTTCCCACTGTTGGGCAAATTCCTTCCCTCCCTCGATAGAGGCTTTGGGGGAGCACACGTGCTTTTCCTTAAGTTCAGAGTGTTCCCATCACACACACTTTCTTCTGTGAACTTGGGAGTCCACTGTCTCTTTGTCTACGAAACATCACATGGAAATTACAGCAGACAACCATCTCAGAGTAATTATTACTTGTACCTGCTCAGGGATAAGGCGGCAGCCCCATCGCATGTGATTTCTTTTTACCTCATGTCCCGAATCACGTTGAGGCTGTCTGTATTTCAAAATGAAATCTTTGAAAATACTGAGCGCTCGATATTGCAATGAAAAGGCATCAAGGAACCAGGCGACAACACACACACATACACACACACGCACACACGCACACCAAACCCACTGCCATCAAGTTGTTTCTGACACAGGTGAAGTTTCTGCGGCTGTAAAATCTTTACAGGACTAGCTGGTCTCATCTGGCTTCTCCAGCATAGCGCCTGATGGATTTTAACCATTTTTATCTTGTTCCCTGGCATGTCTGTCTTTGTATATTCAATGTTCAAGAGTTTAAATGATTTCCTTGAAAAAATAATATACATAGCAGTTTATTCTAAATGCATTTCCAAAGCAATGCATGCTCATGGAACCGATTTAGAAAGGAACTGCAGCATGTGGGATGAAGGGGGTAACTCTTGTAAAGTCCCCCTCCCTCCCATCTAGAAGGAACCATCGTCGTGGTCCCTGTTTTAGCTTCTCCACCTGCCTGAGGGTGTTTACCTGTCTACGTCACCACATTACGAGACACAGGGGAAGCAGCGGTCCCATAAAAGCTAGTTTCCTTCCTCTCTTCTCCAGTGTAGGTAACTGCTTTTATGATCCAAGCCGAAACCCGTGTCTGAGCTGATGCTACAATATAAAGGAAGAAAAAACTCTCTCTCTCTCTCTCTCTCTCTCTCTCTCTCTCTCTCATTTTGAAACTTTGACATTGTGGAATTGAACAGCTCCTCCTTGTACAGCAATGCTATTTCAGCGATGCATATAATTATCATCATCCAGCATCTATCGTGCACCTACTGAGGAGCAGACATCCCCCGAGATCAAGCGCGAACCCTCTTTGCAGCGGGGAGGCAGCAGCCACAGCAACCTGCAGCAAAGGACCCCTGGGCCGGCAAAGACACCCCCATTCTCTCAGGAAAGGTTTGCTTCCATGTGAACATTGGTGCATATTTTATTTGTGACCTATTTATTTGAATGCAGAGAAAAGACCAAGTCCCGCAGCCAAGAGGGAAGGGACGCAATCTAGTTATTCCCAGTTCAGACGCAGCCACCCCTCTTCTCCCACCAGTCTCTCCCACAGCCATCTCCTGCGGCAGTCCTGGTTTCCTGAAAGGAGTCCTGTGAGTTCTGTGTTAGCTCTTCAGTGGTATCTATCTTCTTAACTCCCGGTTCTCATTTCTCTGTCTCCCGATGACCTCAATACCGTCACCCCCCCCCCTTGCAAAACCCCCAACCCAGCACCTGCCTGGTGACTTCACAAAATCTTCTACTTCCAATTCCCTGCGTGGGGTGGCTGTGCCATCTGTGTCCTCCCTCCCTCCACACCCCAGGAGGCACTAAACCTTGTGGATGAAGGTCTGGGTCCCTTGTCAGCTCCCCACCTCTCTGCCCCCTGGCTTCTTACCTTCCTACCTAGTCCATCTTGTCCCCTGCGGAGCCTCCTGAAAGGTTCGCTGGTCCTCCTCCTCCTTTCTCCACATCAGCCATGGTGAGGTCATCTTGCCAACTGTGCTCAAAACACACAACACAGCAGCCACCCACTCGGCACCCCCCCCCCCCACCGCCCCATCTGACTCCACCGCCCTGGGTTCACCGTTCTTCATGCTGAGCGCCTGTCCTCAAAACCCTCCACTGCCAGGACATGTTCAAATGCTCCGTAAATTCACTGCAAACACACATCAAACAATCTAACAAATTTAATATCAACTAAGCACCAAAGGGTAAGAAGAACGATCGTAAGTGCACAGTAACACCTATGAGTCTAGCCCCACAGTCTCAGTAAGCATCACCTTCGTCGGTGCACTCAGCCTGGGGAGCGTCAGAGGGAGCAGGAGTTGATGTCCTTGGTTCCCAGCTCTCTAAAAGAGTCAGTGTCTTTACCTAGGCTTACATAACTATTTTAGTTAGCCCTTTGACAACATCTGGAACTTCTGCGGCATTCCACCAAGCCTTCTCAGGGTTCTCCACACTTTGGGGGGTGGCTTTTTTGACCATCTGTTGGTTCTAGCTTCTGTTCAATTGGGATCAGGCCTAAGTGTCACCTTTATATTTCTTCTTAAAAACAGAGTTTCGGGCTGAGCCCCAGTGGTGCAAGTGGTTGAGTGTGGGACTGCGGTCTGCGGGCTTCGTGGTTCAAATCCAGTGGTGGCTCTCAGGAACAGCACTGGGTAGTGCCCACGACCACCAGAGGCGGTGATTCTCCCCCCCAAAAAAAGTAAAAGAAAATAAATAAAAATGGAGTTTCTTGTGTTGCTTTCTATAATGTGGCTCAAAACCTTCCAAGGAAGTTCTAGAATGGTCTCATCATACTTTCTCCAGAACCACTCCTGAACCCAGGCCTCCCACTCCCCTAATCCTTAGGTTTTGTACATAGTCACACCTGGGAGACCAGCAATGAATATAGCAACCAAGCCCATAAAAGTGCCCGGTTTCCCAATGTGTAAGGTCAGGCTGGTTTCCCAATGTGTCAGGAAAGCCTGGTTTCCTGGTGTGTAAGGAGAGTCTGGTTTCCCAGTGTGTCAGGAGAGCCTGATTTCCTGGTGTTTAAGGAGAGCCTGGTTTCCCAATGTGTCAGGAGAGCCTGGTTTCCTGGTGTGTCAGGAGAGCCTGGTTTCCTGGTGTGTCAGGAGAGCCTGGTTTCCTGGTGTGTCAGGAGAGCCTGGTTTCCCGGTGTGTCAGGAGAGCCTGATTTCCTGGTGTTTAAAGAGAGCCTGGTTTCCCAATGTGTCAGGAGAGCCTGGTTTCCTGGTGTGTCCGGAGAGCCTGGTTTCCTGGTGTGTCAGGAGAGCCTGGTTTCCTGGTGTGTCAGGAGAGCCTGGTTTCCCGGTGTATAAGGGGAGTTGACTCCACGCTGTGGTGCATTCACATGTACACGAGCGCTTGAAAATCGGTGAGGTTCCTGGGAAAATGAGCCCAGCATGTGAGGAACATGGATGGTGCCCATGGGTTTGCCCCCAGCCCGGTTTTTGTGAGCAAGTGCAGGATCTGCAGCATGTGAGGGCTCCACGCACCATGAAGCCAGGAAGCCTGTCCTGGCTGGTTTCCAGGACGGGAGAGTGTACAGTATCTGTCCGTCTGCTTAGCTGGCCCTGCCTGGTATCCCCCGGGATCACTCATGCTGTGGCAAGCACGAGGATTGAGGCGTGTTCCATTGAAGAGCCCTGTGTGTGTCCACTGGCAGGTGATAGGCTGCGGGGTACAAGGTGGGCAGTTCAAAACCATTAGCCACTCTCAGGTACAACCATGAGGCTTTCCCCTGGCGTAGCGACGTACAGTCTTGGGAAGCCACAGGGCAAGTTCTACCTTTCCCTGTGGGGCTGCTCCGCTGTGAGTGGGATCAACCGGGTTTGGGTTGATTGTTACATCCTAGGGCAGTCCCATAATCTGTTTGTCCATCTATCGGTTGATGAACATTCTGGGTGTTTCCACGTCTTGGCCCTTAGGAAAAGATCGAAATAAATCTATGCTGGTGTTCAGGGCTCTGCCCGTGGTCTCGTGTCATTCATAGCCTCTTGTTGCAGCCTGGCATTCTTTCAACAAACCAACCCTCACCTGGGACACCTGGGACCCTCAAACTCAAAGCCCATCACAATTCCCTTTTGCCTCCAGGGCAAGGTCAGCATTCCAGGAGAGACAGCATAATCCTCACTCTCCCCGTTCCACCGCAGACCCACCCCCCTCTCCCCCATGCATGGTCTGTGGTGAGTCTCAGTCACAGTGTCCTGCACACCGCTTCATCTCATGTCTCCAGTATGTTCTGAGGTGTCCCTCGCTTGCCTTGGCTGTGTCCATCTCGCATCAAACGTCTGCTGTTCCTGGAAGGTTCTAGATGGAGTTGATCCTGGGCTTCTCTCCCTTCCTGCCAGGTTAGCTGTCCCTTGCCCCGCTGCAGTGATGAGCGGGATGTGTTCTCTCGAGTCACCTTCTTCGATCTTCCCTTCCCCCGGCACAAGGCTCCTGTATGTGTGGATGGAATGCCTGCCGTGTCGGGCACAGGTCTGGGCACTGGAGAAATGAGAGGACAAGACAGGCCCTCGAGTGGTATGAATGTTCCTTAAGCCAAAACCCAAGATAATTTTGGAGATTGAGCACTTGGAAGAGAGGAAACGGGACAGTGGGCTAGAATGTGGCGTGTTGTTTTTGGTTGCTGTTGAGTCGACCCCGGCTCATGGCAGCGTTATGGGCAACAGGTAAGCATAGCCCCTCCTGTACCGATCCTGTGATCATGACTACGTCTGAGCCCCTGGAGGGGGGGGGGATTTTAATCACCAAGCCAGGTGCCACCCTGTCTATTTTAAGTGCTGGAGGTCATGGGGGTCCAGGTGTAATCGATCCTTCTGACCTGTCTGCATCTCCCAGAGACACTGGAAATTACCTTTAAGCTGTTGTCTGGAGACAGAGTCGGTCCCAACTCGTGTACAATGGAAGGAGACCCTGTCCATTCCTGCAGCCTCTGTACGAGTGCTGTAGCATTGGAGGGCCTGTCGCAGCCACTGGATCAGCCCGTCTCCATCCGCCTGAGGCTGGACTTCTTCCTCAGGGACCCTCCGCTCTCCTGGGAGCGGCGTCCTTCTCCAGGGATGAGTCCCTCTGGACAGCGTGCCCACAGTACAGGAGATAAGCCTCCTCCTCGTCCTGGCATCTAAGTAACACCCTGGTTGTGCCTTCTGGCAGCGCATTCTCTCACCCATGTCCCTCACCAGCACGGATGCGCCCACGCCGGCTCTCCTCGGCCTCCCCCTCCCTCACCCAGCTCCCACCTGCACCGGAGGCTGTTCGACGCAGCCTGCCTGGGGTCCAGCACACCTCCGTCTTCGATGCAACCCCTTTGCTTCGCGCTACATTTCTCCACAAGTCTGTTGCTGTAGATTTCCCCTGCGCACAATATATCGCTTTATTTTATGCCTGCCACTTCCACGGGGATTGATTGTGGATCCAGGTTAAATGAAGTCCTTGGGGACTGATTCCAGGGCCAGCCCTACTGCCTGTGAGCCAGTGCTGACCCACAGGGACCTACAGGACAGCGTAGACCTGCCCCTGTGAGCTCTGAGACTGTCACTCTTTAGGTGAATAGAAGTCACAGCCCTTCTCCCTAGAAACTAAATGTAACAAATGCACATGTAACAACTGCCATTGAGTCAGTGCTGGCGCAGAGTGACCCCTGGCCGGTTTCCGGGACTGGCCTTGTTCACGGGAGTAGACAGTCCAGTCTTTCTCCCGAAGAATGGCTGGTGGTTTTGAACTTCCAGCCGTGGGATCGCGGCCCAACTCATCACTGTACCACCAGGGCTCCTGGGAATGAGTTAGCTGGTGCTTCTTGAGGCAGAGCCATTTTGGAAGAACTTCCAGCTCAGGTGTCCAGTGGGTCGACAGGCGAGGGTTGAGAAGACCACCACACCCGCTGCCCAGATTACTGTGCAGTCTGCTCCGGGGAGAGACACGGTATTTGCAGGGACCTGAGTCAGGCGCATCTCTGTCGCCCGCGGGATGAAGAGCAGGCACGTCTGGGGAACCGGGCATGGAAAGAAAGGGCATAGAGAGCAGACCCAGTGGGCCCAAGCTGTCTGTTCTCCCCCTGCGCCAAGCATTGCACTGGCTGCCCTGGGTTCCCGACAGGCCTCCAGTCAGCGACAAGCTACAAGCTCCCAAAGAGAGACCAGTTTCACATGCCACCCGCAGTGTTAGCGTCTTATCATCTTGAGCCGACCCTGGCCTGTCATGCGTCTTGCTTTCTTTCCCCTTGACTTTACGCCACCGAATCGCGTACACTCATCATCGTCTTTTATGACTGGCTTCTTTCATTCTGTCAGATGTCCCCCAAAGGTGCCCTGGTGACATAATGGGCTCCCCATTGCCAAGTCAGCAGATTGAGACCCCCAGTGGCTCCCCTGGAGAAAGAGGCTCCCGTCAAGGGGAACAGTGTAGGAAAACCCACAAGGACCATCCCACCCTGTCCTACAGGGTCTCCGTGCGTGGGCATGGACTCAACGACAGTGAGTGTTGAACACGTCCTATAGGAACCTGGTAATGCATTCGATGTGTCTGCGCTTGTTTGAGGGGGAGGGGGTCAAAACACATTTCCGCTCATTATGGACATGCATTTATATGAGGTGTGGGACTTGGAGTTGCTATCTTTTTGGCTCTTTAAAGGTTTTCACTACATTGTCTCTGGCTTGTGCTTTTCCCGACGAAACCTGTCTGAGTGCTTCTCTTTTTCCCTCTCCACATGGGTTTAGAAAACTCCTTCAAGGCTTTGTATTATCTCGGTTTCCAGCAGCTTGAATCCGCTCTATCTAGATGGAGGCACCCCTCTCTGTGCCTGGTGTGCGTCAGTGTGTTTGCTTAGCTGTTGTTATTTATCGTGCTTGGATATGGCTGAGATTCTTGCATCTGTGGGTTTAAGTCTTCAGTAATTATTATTATTTTTTTAATACTGGGCATTGTCTCAAGTGTTTCCCACCCCACCCCACCCTGCACACACACTGCTCTCTTCCTGAAATTCTAATCGCACCTGGGCCAGGCTGCCTGACATCACCCAGGGCTCCGAACGGTTCTGTCCGTTGGTGTCTTTCCTGTGTTTGTTTAACCCTTTCTCTTTGCATTTCAGTCGAATTTCTATGGACTCAGCTTCAAACCCGCTGCATTCTCCCGGGGCCTATGTCAAGTGTCCTGATAAGCTTATCTCAGGAATTCGTCATCTGTGTTACCAAGGTTATTAATTCTAAAGTTTTTCTGCAATTCTTGTACGCAGCTTTCAGCTCACCCCCCACCCCCGCCCTAGGCTGTTTCCGCAGTCCGTCTTCCTCTCTGCACTGATGCCTGTGGCATATAAGTTATATGTTCAATTTCCTTTCCATATTTCCAACATCTGAGTCACCCCTGAGTCTAGTACGGTCGACGGCTTTGTCTCTTGGCAGTGTTTGCCATATGTGACCTGCACAGGTACAGACTCGGGTTTGAACTCGATTGGGGAGTGGGGGGTGGCGTGGGGATGGAGGCACACACAGCATTTAGCCGCCAAGTCGCCCCTTCTCCTTCCAGGCTCTTCAGGGTGGAGGAGAAGGGACAAGCATAGGGCCACATCCTGCATTGATCTTGGGGAGGGTGGCAGTTACGTAATCTCCAGTCAACATGATCGAAAGGGTGGAGTCTAGCCTGTCAATCTAGCCTGATTGATGCTCCTTGTGGGTGTGGCCTTCTCTTGAGGATTTTTGGAGTTTCCTCTTTTCCTCCCTGGAGATGGGACACAGACACTCTCTCTCTCTGTGTCTGTTTCACCTTCCTCTTGACAACCACATGGAGCCACGCTGATGGCAGCCCGAGTCCAGGAGTTGGAGGAGCCCCAGGGAGGGCCATGCCGACACAGAAATGCTGTCACCAGACTTTCCACTTCTGCCCTGCCGTCTTCCGACTTTGGGCACCATTCCCTGTGCTGTGTGAACCTGTAGAAGTTATGGAAGCGTATCAGATGTGTGGGCTAATATGGGACTTTACGGACCCAATCTGAACTGGGCTGGGATGTTTTCTTCGTGTACAATTACTCTCGGATAAGGTGACCAGATGTCCCGCTTTTTACATTTGCCCCGCGTCCCGCGGCATTCTAAAATTAAACTAAATATATTACAATACTATTTTTGCTTTCTATGAAAGTTTCTGTTGCTCCATATAGGCCAAATTTTTAATCAAGAACCCTCCCTTATGCCCCTCCCCTCCGGTCAGTGGTGTCACCCTTAAAATCTGGTCACGTTACTCTTGGATATAAACCTCTCTTACACACACGAGTGTCTCTGGATTTGTTATTCTAGTTCACCCAATCTTACACAGTTGGTGTTTATGGGGGGGGGGGGGTGTCATCGCACCCATCGCTGGGCCCTTAGCTGCAGCTCCCAGCACCCTGACAGGACAGAGGCGTGCCCCAGGGGGTTTCCAAGACCTCACCGATGCAGTTGGGCACATCTCTCTTTCATAGAGCTGTGGTGGCTTGGGACCTCTGACCTTGATCTTGTGGTTAGCACCTGAGAGCTTAACCTCTGCCCCCACCCCCAGGTTCCTCGTACACATAGGAACTGCCTTCAGATTCCTCTGGGCTGGTTTGCCCACACGGGGTTTTCTTAATGAGACTGCTCCTTATGTTGGGTCCTCTGCAGGCACTCTGCCTCCTCACTCCCACCTTGCTCGATCCCTTCTGCTCACCCCTCTGGGCTCACCCACCAGTCTCACCTGTCCTGCCCGCTCTCAGCCTCAGCAAGGCTTTCTGAGAAACTCCTCCTCCCTCTGGGCAGTAGGACGTTTGTCATGGCCTGGGGGGCGTCATGACTCTTCCCAGGATGGAAGCGGGACCTCCATGGTTGTCGGGAGAAGGGTTCACATGGGGCTTTGCCCCTCTGTCTCTCGCCTCTGTGTTACCCCTGCCAGCTGGCACCCCTCTGTGAGATGAAGGCTCTCCCCCCTCTCTGTGCTGTCCTCAAGTGTCTGGAGAACTGTGTGTCCAATTCCTCAAGTTCATGCTCCAAGGGGTTCTGCACTGTCCTGCCCCTGAACACTTGACCTTTAGCCCTCCATTCCTCCTGTGGAGGTCAATTCATCCCACCTGTGCCCATGGAGGCCAACCTTGTTAATGGTCCTGGACGGACTCATGGCCAGCCCACTGACCACACAAGGACGAGTTGCTTAGCTTGTGTCATCTTCATGACCGCCAGCATGGGAGATGGATCGGCCATGTCTCCAGGAGAGCTGTAGGGCACTCCTCCCTCTCTTCACACACGACCTTCTCGCCCAGTGATCGGTCCCTGCTGACAGCATGCCCAAAGTGAGTGAGCCAGACAAGGCTTTGAGGTCTCTGTCGTCTAATATTTGCAAGTAGGTGACCCGGTCTTCGCACTGCTCTCTCTTAACCTGGAAGCTCTGCTTAGATCTGCCCCCCACGAGTGACCTTGCTGGTATTTGTCATGCTAGTGGCTTAGCATCCAGCCTCCCAGCACCCCCCCCCCCGACAACACCTCCCCACCCCATGGATCTCCTTCATATCATAGGTTGGCCGGCAGCAGGTGGGCTGCCACAACAGCCTCTTCTGGTGTCTATGATCTGCCGTGGGAAACCCCTCGCTTCCCTGCACCTCTCCTAGGATTTTTACCTTTCTCACGCCCTGGATGTCAGGCTCCTTGTTGGCCCGGCAACCTTGTCTGTCTGGTGGGATCCAGAAAGGTGATCATGTTGTGGAGGTCAGGCTGCTTCTTCTTTCCAGGTGGGAGCACCCTCCTTTCCTGAAGATCCTCATCCAGGATCGACGCTTGGAGAAGAAACATAAAGTCCATGAAGCAATGGCCAGAAGTGCGTTCAACCAGTTGTCAATGCTCAGAAAGAAATCTGCTGCACTCTCTGCTCCGAGTGTGCAGGAAGAGGGGGGGGGGTGTCCCTAGGGAGGGGGCTGGGCAGTATGCGTGGACGTGGTGTGTCCTCCAAACTCAGCCAGAGCCATCCTCTTACAGCATGCACCAGAAGCTCAGTCAAGACCCCCCAATCTTTCCATCCCTCCCACAGGGCAGATGGTTCTCCACCACACTACACGCTGCTCTCTGTGGTGGGAAAACTCCTCCACGCCTGTGTTAGACAGGGTTCTCTAGAGAAACAAAATCAGGACACTTGTAATTCTCTCTATACATTTATAAAGACAGAAAGATATCTAACATAAGAAATAGAACAGTTAATTAATCTATAAAGCTGCATGAATGGCTCGGTGCAGCTCACTTGCATGAGAAAGCTAGAAGACTGGCAGTCCTTGGAGTCTTGAGGGCTGCCGGGCAGTCCTCTGTAGAGCAATTCAGGCTATCCGGCCACAAGCAGCAAACAGCAAAACAGGTCACCAACAGTCAGCCAGATGACAGAGAGCCAGATGACAGAGTTCAACAGTCCCTGGCTCAAGAGATGTGTATTTCAGGAGCGTGGTGAAGCAGAGCTTGAAGGATCCTCAACTCACAGCAACACAGTCCACGATTAGGTGTCCCACAGGTCATGTAGCTTGGAGATCGAGACACAGGATGAACAAGGCAGTTGGCTGGTCCCAAGATCCAAGAGCAAGGGACCCAGGGTGGAGCTCGCTGAGCCATTTCTATCTCTACCCTTCAATCGATCTCACTTGTGTGTTCATTGACCACAACAAACCCACCTACCTTCTTTGGCCATGTTGACACAAGCCTGCCTATCACAAACCCCCAGTAGGGGCAAGTCCCAGTTGTCGTCTTCTCCATTGTCCTACCCATGAAGAGGCATCCCCCTCTGTAGCCTCCTAGTCCCTCAGTGGTCCCTGCCTGATCGTCTCTACTGCATGGATGGATGTGCTCCAAGCATCCAGCGCCTCACCAGGGTGTGTGTGTGTGTGTGTGTGTGTGTGTGTGTGTGTGTGGCTAGGGGTCTGGGGTGTGGGGCTAGCCCTCTGCTCCATGTATGTGGCCTCAGTGCTCATAACAACGGCTCCCACTTGCAGGTGCTCAAGGGACAGAGGACAAGAACGGTCATGGAAAGATGCATTAAACCTTATAAAGTCAAAAGGACCGATGGATTCCTCATCTGAGCACAGCACAAGGAGGCGAGGAAGGTCGGGAAGGTCAGGAGGGTCAGGAAGCAGCTGGTGCCCTTCACCCTAAAGAACAAGGGATGCCCAGGGGACCTACTTGGGTCTCTGTGACTTGCACAAGCCACCGCTCTGGTTTGGAGCTCTCTGCTGCCGTGGCATTCCGTCTCCCCACAGTAAGGCTGAGCCAACCTTACCAGGGAGAAGCTGGAGGGAAATGCTGGGACTTTGCAAGCCAGGTCATAACTGTGGTGTTCTCATATTTTCACTGCAATAACTCCAGCCCTCTATGTTTGCTGGCCAACTACTCTCTCCACACTCCCCGCGTTTTTTTTGTAAGCATTCTATGCTAATGTGTTACAGCAGCTTGTTAAAAAATTGGCAACGGACACAGGAGAAAAGACCTTGCAAGCAGAGGGCTTCATTGGCAAACAAACTTAGAAGGTGGGCGAGTGATATTTGCATAAAAATGCCGTGCTCCTTTCTGCCAACATGTCATGAGAGCAGCTGTGGGAAATGTGAGGGAGAACAAGCAGAGTTGTGTGCCAATAAAACTTTATTTATAAAAACAGATGGTGGGCCGCCTGTTGTGGCCTGAGGGGCCATGCTCGTTGGGCCATCATCTCTGAGCAGCCCCCTCCTTGATTCAGTGTCGTGGAGCTAATGGCCATGGAGCCCTGGTGGCACGGTGGGAAAAACATCGGACTGTGAGGTGCAAGGCAGGCTGTTCAAACCCACCAGCCTCTTCATGGGAGGAGGGCAGCTGTCCACTCCCCTGAAGAAGCACATCCTGTAGACCCTCAGGGTCACCCAGCACCTGTGAGAATCCACTTGCGGACAGCACGATGCATCTGGTTTGCATCTTGAGGCTGGTGCCCCATCCACCTCTGAGCCTATGAGTGAGGTCATGTGTGAGTGGCATGTGGTCACAGGGCAGAGACCTGCTTCCACGTAGTCAATCGCTGGTTGGTCCTGGAGCCCTCTCAGAGGGCTTGAATGCTGTGCTGTGCTGGAATCGGTGGTGTAGTGTGGAGGGGAGTGAGTGCTGTAGTGTGGTCTGGTGTGGCATGGCGTGGTGTGGTGTGGTCTGGTGTGGCGTGGTGTGGTGTGCCACAGTGTGGTGTGGAGTGGTGTGGTGTGGTCAGCTTGCATTCTCTCAGGTTATCTCCCAGTGGCCCTGGGCCCGTGGGCTCTTGCTCCTCCCCTGGAAAGACCAGGTAGCAGTGTCCATGTCACTTAGAATCTGGGGACACTCCTTCAGGGAGGGTTGTGGGCCAGAGAAGGTCCATAGGGGAGGATTTCAGGAATGCATAAGCACAAGCGGTGTCTCCCACAGTTCACTCGCAGGTCCAGGAGGAAGCGCAGCAACACACAGAGCTGACTGGGGAGGAAGAGCCACCTGCCCAATTCAGCAGCAGCCCGGATACCCCTGACCCTGGCCGCTGTCCTGGGGGGAACGTCCCCACCCCCCCACCCCCATTCAGAAGACTGCTCCCTCTCATTTCTTACAAAGCAGGGAAGTCTTCAGAGACCGCTGGGGCAGCATGCCTCACCTTGGACAAGCAATATGCCGCGTGGGTGGGGTCCTCCGTGGCACTGCTGTGCCCCCGACTGGGTGCTGCTGCCTGAAATCCCTGTGATCAGAAACACAGGGCCCCCATGCTTCCGCCAGATGAGGGGGTGATGCACTAGCAAGAGCCAGCATCGCAGTGCCCACACGTTGGAGGAGTTGCTGAAGGAGAGGACCTCGCTTCCCAAACGCTCCCTGTGTGGGAAGCAAAGCCTCTCGCAGGAAAGGATACTCGGCCTGGCCACCTGGTGTGCTGGGGGAGGTGGGGGAAGGGAAGGCATTGTCATGGAAGGGAAGGGACAAGCCCTCTTTCCGGCCCCCAAGTCCAATGTTAAGATCTTTGTGCTGCAAGGATGGCAACTGAACATTTGGGGAGAGAAGGTGACTTACATCTTTGCTGGGAAATTGATTTCTGTGCTTCAGATGGGCCCCATGGGGGCAAGTCCACCCTCCCGAGTCTCCACCACGCTCCTCGGCCACTGAGGAGCCACAGGACTCCAAGCTGCTTGGTGCTGCGCTTGGACGCGAGGCAGGCGTTGGGCTGCACGGAGAGCAAAGGCGCTCCACAAAGCCAGGGTGTGTGTCTGGAAACCCCAGAAACCGCTCTTCACTGTTCTAAATTGGACCCATGGGATTCTGAACTGTCTGCGGGACTAGAATCGGTCCCCGAACAGCCCTGAAAGCTCATCCTTTTCTTTCCCCATCCTAAATGGGAAGCAGGATTTGAAAAGGCGTATTAAACAGAATCATCAAAATGTTTTCAAACAGACACGAGCGGAGCCATGAGTTCAAGCTATTGTGGAGGCCATGGAATAAATAGCTCTCTCATACGGCTCCGTCTCCTCTTGGGAGTTTCTGTAACTGTTCCCATTTCCAGCAGGCTGCTTCCATGTCCACATCCACAAAATGTGCAAGAGCAGGTGTCCTGGGGTGGATTTATGGGATAGGAGCCCTGTTGCTCCTAGGATACAAAGATACCACAACTGTGGCCCCTGCTCTCCGGTGTCTCCAGTCTGATTGGAAAGACCCTGAAAGTGGTTTGCTCATCTGCCTGCCCCACAAGAGGCAGCCTTCTGCAGAATAGGAATCCAGGACATGAGCGTGGCCCTGGAGTGGGCAGGGAGCAGGACCCTCAGGGGCTTGTTTCTGATCTGAGGATGGTGTTTGCAGAAAGTGTCTGACTAGCCTTCCCAGGGGGCATTGCAGATGGGGGCAGACCCCTGGAATAAATTGGGTATGGCCATGAATTGAATCACAGACACGTGTGGGGTTTCCCAGTGCTTATAAAATCATGTCAAAGCTATACTAGCAAGTACCCAACCGCATGATGGAGAAGGCTGAGATCTTATGAGAGTGGCCAAAATGTGGCCCAGGGACATTAGGAGAGCACATTGTTGAAGAAGAAGAGAGGGGGGTGGGGAAAGGTGCTTATGCACTTACTGGTGGTTTCCTGGATCAAGAGTTAGACTGCTAGCTGCAAGATCAGCAGTTCAAACCCAACCGACACCTGTTCAGTTCCCATAAAGATTCCATCTTAAAAATCCACAGGGGCAGTTCATACAGGCGTTCTGAGTTGAATCTGCTCAACCCTACTGAGGTTGGAGTTTGGTCTAGGCTCTTTCCTGACCAGGTTGTAACAAAGCCGTCTGTGATTTATAGACAGTGTGATGTCTGCAGGTCCCAAATAAGAGAACAGAAACAAAAGAAGATAAGCCTGCATCCCTGGCCCCATGGGAGGTGGGGCAGAGCATTCGCCAATCAGCTGTGAGAGCTCAGAGAAGGTCAATGTAGCTTTGTCTGCCACCAAACGCCGGGAGCAGAGCTTCCTCTCAGTTTACTGGGGCCATATTGGCAGATTTCACTCTTATTTCATATGCGAGGGCTGAGAGAGGCAGGGATCTGTTCCAAACACTGCAGCTGGAAGGCTAATCTGCTTCCCAGAGGATAAGAATGAAATAGATGCCCTGCCTTTGTTTCCACTCGATCTCATTCTCCATGTGAGAACAGGCACCTTGCTTTTCAGCCGAGCTATTTGTCCACAGGCTCATTCTTCTCGTGGAAGACGGGCTTGTCTTGGTACTTAGTTTCCCCACACTATTCCATAATAAGGAATCCAGAGAGCTGCTGAAAGCCACGTTTTCCCAAGCTAGGATCCAGGCTCTTCCCAGGTTCCTCCAATGTAGGTTCCTTCAAGCAATTTCCTCGGGATCTCCAAGTGCCTATCAATGGGTTACATCTTGGTGCAATTTAGATAGATGATAGATAGATAGATAGATAGATAGATAGATAGATAGATAGATAGACAGCATTACCTTCGATGCCTGGGACTGCACAGGGCTGCAATTCCTGCATTCCTTCAGATAAATGAAAGCAGTCTGTGGTAGTTACATAATCTGGTATCAATTTGGGACTTGAGAGGATTATGAGTAAGTGGGTGGAGTCTATACTATCAAATGGGTTATAGCAAATGAGGTCTCTGGGCATGACCTTCTAAGGATTTTGAAGCAGGAGACAGATTCTCTCTCTGGGCTCACTTCCTTGGAGACTCTATTGATAAGACACTTGGCACTATGCTGATAGACCCCATGCCCTGAGAAATGGAGAAGCCAAGTGGAGACCCCTGTCAGCGCTGAGATGCTTACCACACCACTGAATCCAAAGACTTCCTACCCACTGGTTTGCGACCTCCCTGCATTCAGTACCATTGCATGTGTTCATGAGTCTGAAGAGGACTTTATAGATTGGCATTGGACATATGGGCTAAATCGGACTTAGGGACTTAATCTGGACGGGCTGGCATGTTTTCTCAATATTCAATTGCTCTTGTACATAAGCCTCTTTCTTATTCACATACGAGTCTCTATGAGTTTGTTTCTCTAGTCTACCCGGGCTAATACACAGCCAAAGAACAATAAGAAAGAGCTCCTATTTCTCCAAGTCCAAGCACGAGATGTTTCCATAATCCCTGTCTGTGAAGAAACCTTCCCCATTGATACTTCAAGCATTCTGGACTACAGAGAATGTTTCCTGGGGAAAGGCCTCCCTGGGTTGCAAAGAAAGCATCTAACTACACACAATGGTGGCTCTCACCGGCATGTAAGCACCAGTCACTGCCTTCCTCCCTCCTCTTCCTCCTGTAGTCCAGAGAGATTAGCCACTTCCATGCAGTCTGGAGATTGGCAAACTCAAGCTAGTGGAGGTGAGAGAAAGAAGGCTGGCACACCTCGGCTAGTCAGAGGACTGAAATCCAGAGCTAGCTGGAATCTCAGGCTCTGACCAACCTGCACAATGCATCCCATCAGTACATGGCAACAGCCCGAGGCTCCATGCCAGTGGCCTTTCACATCCCATCAAGACACCAGCTCATGGCTGCTGAAGCCAGGTAACCATGGGGAACACGCACTCTCTCAGAGCGCCCCTCTCTTCTTATCTTCTGATTTCTGATCACCGCTCACCTCTCTCTGGGACCTGGTGTCCCTGAGATCGTGAGAGGAGCTCCCTGGAGGAGGGAAACATTGCACGCCTGTGACGGTTTCAGATAGGAAAGGGCTTCCCCAGGTCCAGGCCAAAGCGACGTTCACAGGAATTAGTGGCAAATCTCCTTGAACCCTGTCAAGCCCTTTGGATATTTGGTGTCGTTGGGGGCAGTGGGTTTGGTTCTGACTCATCATGACCTGGGGCAGGACAGAAGGAAACGCCCCCAAACCCAGGGTCTCCATGTTTGAGCCCTTTGCAGCAACCACTGGGACAATCCCCCTTGTCAAGGACCTCCCTCTTTCTCGCCGCCGCCTCTATCTTATCAAGTACAGTGTCCTTCTCCAGGGACCGGTCTTGCTGTGAGATACAGCCTCGCAGTCCCTGTCTCTCAGAAGCCTCTGGCTGTACTTCTCGCATGATGGATTCCTTTGTGAATTTAGCGTTCTGTGGTGCCTTGCTTAGTCTTCACCAGCACCAGCCTGGAGGCCCTTCCGTGGATTCCTGTTCAGTCTTCCTGATCCGTCAGCCCACTTTCCCATGCAGAAGCAGCCATGGAAAACACCAGAGTTTGGGCCAACTGCCCCTCAGTCCTCAAAGTAAACTCCTCACTTTTCAGCATGTGAAAGAGTTCTTGTGCAGCAGATTGACCCAAAGCAAGGGGCCTTTGGCCTCCTACTGATGCTTCCATGAGCGTTGCTTGGGGCTCCAAGAAGAAAAAATATTTGGCAACTTCAATGTGGTCTTCATTTTTCGTGAGGTTATTTACGGGTCTCGTTGTGAGGATCTGGGCTGTCTTTACAATGACTCATAAGTCTGTAGGTAAGGCTGCCATTTGGATGTGCATCGTGTATTTGGAAACCAATCTACTTGGACAGCCTCACGGAGGGCTTCTCAGAGCTGCTCCTTGGCCTTCAATAAGGAGCTGCTCCACAGAAGGTCCATGTGGTGTCCACAGGGTGACCGGGTGTGGGTGTCGAAACACATCCTGGGACTGGAGTTGACCCTCCTTTGGAAAACTCTCATCCAAGAAGAGCCACTGCCCTTGTCTTCAAGCAACTTCCTTGTTGAGCAAGACATATGTTTGCGCTGCCGTCCATCTCTGCAGGACGATGCCCTTCACGTGGCCTGGTGGAAAAGAAAAACAGACGTGGAGTACAAAGTTTGGTGCCGTGTATTTTAACGAGACCTGGTTTACTGTGCTCCAAGGCCTCCAACAGTCACACTCATTTTTCACACACATTAGAGAAAATGTATGCAAGGAAATGCAAACCTCGGTCATGAATAAAGAATTAAAGAGCACATCGGATGAAAGCAGCAGTTATTTATTAAATGCAATTATGGTTACGGAGTTGGAAGAAAATAAAACTTTCTCCAGCCTCAAATCATCCGGGTGCCACGCATCTCTGTGGAGATCTTTCCAGAAAGCATCATTTCTCTAAAGGCAGCAACCATGGAGACCAGCATGACCCTGCTCTGGGCAACCTGCTCATCTCACTTCCACTCTACCAAAAGCCCAGGCAGGTAACCCAGCTGAACACATTTGCTGTTGTCCCCAGAGAAGGCTGAGGGATGCCGGCAAAGCAAAGGAGGTCGGGAAGGGGCATATTTCCAGGAGGACAGAAAAAGGCTGCCATGTGAACACCTCCATTGGGTCTTCCAAAAAGCAGTGGCTCTGGGTGGAGTAGCTGGGAGGAGGGAAAATTTGTTGCATGATGTGGACTTGTGTTGGAGAATTTGCAGACCTTGCATGACACAAATAGTTAAACCCACTGTTGCTAAGTTAATTCCAACAGACAGAAATCCTATCGGACAGAGTAGAATTGCTTCCCAGGATTTCTGAGATTGTCCATCTTTACAGAGCTACAGTGCCTCATCCTTGTCCCTTCAGAGTGGCTCATGGGTCTGAACCATCGACCTAGAGCTTAACATACAAAAACCCATAGAGACCCTCTTGTCAAACAGGGAGCTCCTGGAACGCAGGGCAGCAGGGCAGGTCTCTGTGACTGTGGCGACTCCATCAGTGGTCCATGGGCATCATCAGAGCTTCAACCAAGGGGCTGTACAACCACAACCTCCACCCCCAGACTAGCTGGGTCAATCCCGGCGCAGCCCTAAGACCTGGGTGTGATTTCCATGATACAACAAGCCTTAGGACTGACCAAGAAGAGAGGTGCTGGGGAGGTAGCAAGACATCTTCATGCAGACATCTTGAACCCAAAGGGAACACAAAATTCAGGGGGGTGCATCCTTGGGCTTTTACACAATCAGAACCCCAGTCCCGGACTGGGTGAATGTAGACATCCGTCCTGCAAAGGTGGAACTTCAGTGGTGGTGGTGGAGGCGAAGTCAATTCCAACTCCTATGTCGCTGAAACAGAGCCGAAGGCCCTGAAGGCTTTGTGTGGCTAACTCCTTATGGGAGCAGAAGGCCAGTCCTTGTTCCCTGGCTGTGTGGCACTGCTGGCTGCGTGTAAACAGCTAGCTTTCCCTTTACCAGTGAGCGCTTCACTGCCTGTCCCACCCGCCCCACTCAGGCCCTGACTTATGCAGACAGCAGGTGATCAGGGTGGCTGTACATAGGCAGATAGCCAGGTCTATCCTTCCTAGGGGTCAATGTGGCTTTGAATGTAGTGCCTGGGAGCAGGTAACCATTGGGACCCTCAGGTCCCTTGGCAGGGACGGAGCTGGAGAGGAGAGGGGCAGAAAGAGGGAAAGGGAGGAAGAAGAGAAGCAAGCTGATGTTGAGTCTAGTCCAACTCACAAAACCACCCCATAGGGTTCCCCAGGCTGAATCTTGATGGACTGGTAATGGCTGGGGGCTTTGAACCAGTGGCCTTCCTGCCAACATCAGCGTCTTTAACCACTGCATCCCCAGGGAGCTTTGACATTGTAGTCAAGTCCAGTAATTGAAGCTTCCCTTTATTAAGAGACCCCCCCACACACACACACATACATGTCAACATGCTGGCAACTGAGTCTCCAGGGATCATCTGGGACACTTGCCTTCATTCTCCACCCCCTCTTCTCATGGACACTTTGAAGAGTGCCTACCCCTGATCAACCCAGTCGGCATCTTTGGGAATAAGGTCCAGACAACAGTTTGTTGGAACACACACACACACACACACACTGATTTTATTGCACAGGCAGAGTTGGAACCAGCAAGCAGGGTTGGATTCCCAGAGAGGGTTGGTGCAAGGGCTTCTGAAACAAAAGTTAGCTTTTCTGAAACCCCCAAGTGAGATGAGACCTCAGACCCTCACCCTCATGCCCGTGGAAACCCACGGCTCACGGGTCTCCTCAGACATCCAAGGGCGCCTGGGCTGAGAGCGGAGTCCATGGGCACTGGCTTGGATTTCCCCAGGGTCCAGATGTGAAAGGCAGTTAGAGGACACCTGAGCATCCCACGGTCTCTCTTCTGCTTCAGATAAAGGACATATATTACCTGAACAGGGGCCACCTCAGAATCACAGTGCTCATGAAAGAATTACCGATTCCATGAAAGCACTCTTTAAAACTCTGCTATGCATGTTTCATCTGAACACACATGCATATTTAATTTCCTCTTCACAGGGGATGTTTTGACAATAATAAAATGATAAGCAACAGCCTCTGTTGATGGAGACAGGCATATCCATGGCTCGGGGGACTTCAGAACAGAGGTGATCAGTAGGGGACCCCCCTCACCTCTCCAGCAGAGAGGACTTCCTAACTCTGGCTTTGTGTTCCCTCCTTGAGCACAGACCAGATACCCTAGCCTCAACTCCACCCAGTGGAGGGTCTCTGGGACCGGGTGCTTTCCCCAGGGCCCCCGCAGCAGCCATGGACAACACAACATCACTGGGTGCAAAAGATGGGCAGCGCTAGTGGCATAGCAGGTTTCATGTTGGACTGCTGACCCCAGAGCCAGCAGTTCAAACCCACCAGCTCCTCCAAGGGAGGAAGAGGAGGCTGTCTGCTCCCGAAAAGATTCACAGCATTGGGCATTCACGGGGGGCAGCTCCCTCTTCTCCAGGCAGGGACCGAGAGTCACAGAGCAGACACTCACACAGCGCCTCTTAGCTGGTCACCTGTGTGGGAGTGGGCACCAGGTCTCTCCCACAGCACCCCCCCCCCTTTCCAGGGGGTTTAAAGCTCAGTCAGCAGCCATAGGCTGAACCATTTGAGCCACCAACTCCTGCACTACTGACTTCCTGGCCCTGGTCTCTCCTTCAAACGCATCTTCAGGTCTCCCAAACACGGTGGGATCATGACGGGGACCACAATGAGCCTGCACCCTTGGACTCTGCCAGGCTCCTCCCCTTGACCATGAGGTTGCTCTCTATGTGTTCTGTTTCCCTTTAATGCCCTTCCATAATCATTTTCTGCACAGAAGCAATGATGCACACCTTTCGTTAAATCTTTTTTTTTATTATTATTATTTCACCCCAGCTCCTTGGGATTTTATTTGCACCATTGTAATGTGTATCTTAAAGTCATGTTTCTGGGAACGTGTTGCTGAGGAAACAAAAGGAAAGGATCCCTGGTGCCCTGATCTTGGTATGCAAATTTCCGCACCCACTGACTCTCTGCAGACAACCGTGTTGTCTGGACAAGATGGCAGTCATCTTTAGGCTTTCCCAAGTATTTTCCCTCCTCAACTCCTCTTCTTCTTCTTCTTCTAGTCTAATCCCATGGTCCATCATTTCCTGGACAAACAGTCAATCCACTACTCACCATAGTGGAGATTTAACCTACCTCTCAGAAAAAAAATTGTCCAAAGGGACCAGTGATGCTGTCAGTCAGGAAAGAGACAATTGAAGGGAAACAGTTGCTGTGCTGGGCGCAGTAATTGGATTTAGGACGGATGCTGCTCTTGGCCAAGGAAGAGTAGATTCCCTGTGAAGCTCTCGGGGACATGGATGGACCTGGCTGGGGGTGGGGGGGAAGCTCAAACATCAGCATCAGAGAGTCAGCCTCCATCTGTCTGTCCCTGCCCCCAAGTGCCAACACTGCATCGGAGCCAAGAGGAAGAGAGACACAGGAAGAAACAGACATTTGATAAACCAGACACCCATGTCTGCATCCACACGGTTCAAGCATGAAATGCCCCCTGGGACCCAGCAAATATTGAGAACTCAGCCATTGTCATAATTCTGTTTCAGCAACGTCAGTGGGGCACGTTGAACCATCTGGGCCAGAGAAGTTTTCCTTAGAAGTGAAGAAAGCAGAAAGATAATTAGCAAAGCTTTTAACTTAAGGAATTAGAAAAGGTCGAATAAATGCAAAAGAAAAATGAAGTCAGGGAAACACTAATCCGAGTGGAAAATACAGTGACTAGAAAGGAGACAATAGGAAAATGTACGGCTAGATCTGTCTTTTCTTTGTGCACATGAAGCTGAAAACCAGCTGGCAGCATTGATTAAGTGAAAATAATCGTCCTCGTAGCAACGACAGTGAAACAAGCCACGGGAAAGAGACACGCCCATGGGCCTGCAGTGGAAATGCAGCGAGTGTCACAAGCAGTTCCACACACAGCAAGACTCTCGGGAGCAGCATGGACTGACATGCACCCAAGGACATCGCCGTTTGAAGATCTTTCTGGAAACAGAACACAAAGCTCCAGCAGCAACTTGGGTGAGTCCTGCCACGCTTCACGCAGCAAGTGGCTTTACGTGACAGAACCTGCTCTGGCCTGCAGAGCCGATGGGGACAGGCCTGAATATATTGTCACATAAGACAGATATTAAAACCTGCACGAGCCACCGCTGCTCACTACCATGGAGTCGGTGTCCCCTGCAGCCACACTATGCACTCTGACAGCCTCATCTTGCTCCAAGAGAGCTGCCAGGGCTTGAACCGCTGAGCATGTGGGTATCAGCCACCTCTACTACTTCCAAGCCATCAAGCCGATGCTGCCTGGTAGGGACCCCCGAGGACAGGGTAAAACTAGCCTTGGGGGTTTCTTCGACTCTAACTCCTTCTGGGAATACAATGCAGCCTCCTTCTCCTGAGAAGCACGTGGCGGTGGTGGTTTGAACTTCTGTCCTTGTGTGTAACAGTCCAGCACGTCACCCGCTCCGCTGCCCAGGCCCCTTAGCAGCCAGTGTGCCGTTTGCGCACTTTGTCAAGAAAGATCACAGAGCAAAATGAAGACAAAACCCTGTGACTGCCCCTGAACGATGCTGCCGTGACCTCGATTACTGCTTACAGTTTGGGGTGAAACGAACTCAGCAACTGCACACAAAGCATCAAGGGCACACATGAGTTGCCCTTGTCGGAGCAAGACCAGGTTGGTGTGACTTAAAAACCCACAAGTGTAATCTATCGCATTAATAGATTAACACTCCAAGTAATTTCATCACCTCAGTATGTGCGGTAGCAGAACAAAAAATTTGATAGAAATTAACATCACATCATGATTACAAAGAAAAGGAAAATACTAACGAACAAGGAAGGACAAGCCACTGCCTTGAATTAATAGGGCCTTCTTTTTGTTTTTTGAAAATTGTCACAAACATACTTCTTGGGGAGACATCAAACCCAACTGCCTTGGTTATCTGTTGTCTTTAGATAGCTGTGATGGGTCAGGACTGGTAACCAGCTGATGTGCCGACAGAACAAAATCCTGCTGGCCCTGCTCCATGCTCACTGCTGCCGCCCTCTCTGAGCTCTCTGATGCGGCCACTGTGTCCAGCCTCTCACAGAGGACCTTCCTTTTTGCCCACTCAGTTGACCAGCAGGCTGTGCTTCTCCAGAGGCTGTTTCCTGCTGAGAATATGGCCTCAGCACTTAGATAAAGTCTTGCCGTATTCACATCTACAGAGCCCCTAGGTTACCTTCTTCCAGGCAGCCCCTCATGTAGACGATGTTCCTTTCCAATACCACAATTCAAATGCATCCATTCTTCTTTGGCCTCCACCACTGATTGGTCTAGAGTGATGTTTCCCATAAGAACAATAGAATACTTGGGGTACTGGAATGATCGAGGGGGTCTACACAGGCAGATGCCTACACTTTATCCCAGATTATGGGCTAGAATACAAAAGTTTTCAATTGCTAGTAGGGGATGGATTTTTGGCAGCAAGCATTGATTAATGATTGGAACTTGAAACGTACAAAGGACAGGTCTAGGCAAATTAAAGTGGTCAGAAAAGAAATGAAACACATAAAGCTCAACATCCTCCACTTTTGTGAGCTGAAATGGATTCCTATTGGCCACCATGACTCAGACAACCTGTGGTTGATGACTCCACGAAAGACAAATTCAAGAGGAATGGCACTGTGATCTAGTCAGAAAGGACATTTCAAGATCTACCTCAAACTGCAGTGTTTTCTGTGATAGGATCATATCAATTCACATACAAGCACATTCATGCCACACACCTGTTATTCAAATTGATGCACCAACCACAAAAGCTAGTGATGAAGACATTGAAGCATTTTAACACCTTCAGCCTGAAAGTGATCAAGTGTGCAATCGAGATACATTGATGATTATTGATGGTTGGAATATAGAAATCGGAATCAAGCAAGAAGGAAAAGTAGTTGGAAAATGCGGTCTTGGGGATAGAAACAAAGCTTGAGATGGCAGCATAGAATTTTGCAACCGCAGAGACATTCTTCATAGAAAATATCACTTTTCAACAACACAGATGGCAGCTATGCACATGAACTTCCCCCGATGAAAGACAGAGAAATAAAATCGACGACAGCTGTAGGAAGAGAGGATGGAGAAGCTCAGTATCAGCACCTCCCACCAGGCCAGGGACTGACTATGGAACAGACCATCAATAGCTCCTATGTAAGTTCAGCTGATAGAGCCCTGCTGGGGCAGTGGCTGTGTGAGAGCGTGACCCACGTGCATCAGACCCAGCAGCAGTTCAAGGGGAGAAAGACTGCGCTTTCTAGCCCCGCAAACAGCGACAGTCTCAGTGACAGTCACAGGGTCTCCAGGAATCGGCATTGCCTCGAGGCCAGTGAGTGACCGTTCAGTTGAAGCTGAAAAAGTTAAATTTCAAAAATGCATACACCCCATGTGAGTTTTCAGAACATCTGGAGAGCAGACTTGACACCTTAAACACTCACGAAAGAGGAGGTCTTTGGGGTGACAGCAAGTGCATCGTACACTAAGAAAGCAAAAGGTCATTAAAATGTCAGGGAAGAGAGAAAAGATCAAAGTGGGTGTCAGAAGAGATTCCGAATCTTGTTCTTGAGAATAGAGTAGCTAAGACAAGTGGAAGAAATTATTAAATCAAAGAGCTGAACTGGAAATTTTAAAAAGGCAAACTGTGGTGTTATAATAAAATGTGCAAAGACCTAACGTTAAGAAAACAAAAAAGAAGCACCTCTTTAACTGAAAGAACTGAAGAAAAAAGCCAAGCTTTGAATTACAATATTGAAAGATTCTATGGACAAAACATTGAGCGCTGCAGTAAGCATCAAAAGACGGTGGAAAGAATACACAGAGCCACTGGCCCAAAGTAAACTGGCTGATACTTCAGGAGGTAGCGCGTGAGCCGGAGCCAGTAGTGCTGTAGGAAGATGCTCAAGCTGCTCTGAAGAGGTTAGCCAGAAACAGGGCTCCAGGAATTGATGAAATTCCAATTGGAATGTGTGGCAAGTTGCAAAGCCCTGGGAGCACTCACTCCTCTATGCCCAGAAAATTGGAAAACAGCTCCCTGGCCAACTGATTTTAAAAGATCCATACTTGTCCTCCCTCTAAAGACGGCAGACCCCACCGAATGCTCAAACAGAACCACTGACATCACATACAAGTAAAATTTTGCTAAAAATCATTCGACGATGGTTGCAAAAGGGAGTTGCCGAAGGTTCAGGCTGATGTAGAAGCAGTCGCTCAAAAGGAAATACCATTGATGACATCACATGGGTCTAGGGTGAAAACAGAGAATACCAGAAATATGTATACTTGGGTTTTATTGACTATGTAAGGCATCTGATTGGACGAGTCATAACAACCTCTGGACAGCCTTGAGAAAACTGGGAATTCCAGAACAGTTCGTTGTAATCACATACTTCCTGGACAAGCATGAAGATGAAGTTATATGAACAGAATAAAGGAATATTGAATGGTTTAAAATAAAAAAAGGTGTGTGCCAGGATTGTATCTTCTCCAATATACTTATTCAATCTGTATGCTGAGTAAGTCATCAGAGAAACTGAATTATATGAAAAAGAGTAAAGCATCAGGATTAGAGGAAGGTTTGTTAATAATCCACCATATGCAGATGACCCAAACTTGCTTGCTGAAATGGAGGAGGGCTGTATCAGGGGACAGATTGTTCACCCTTCATGAGATCAGACCAGTGGCAGCTGTTGTCACCTGTGAGTGCATGGGGGGCAGGGTGTTCATTTCCAGGGTGATTCGCCCTTGACACTGAGGGCTTCTGCACGTTCCCTCTTTCTGTCTTGGTGTCCCGCGGTCTCCTCCTGCCCCTCCTCCTGTGACCCAGGAGGCCACAGTAACCGGGTTTCTGGTCTTCGGGATGGGCCACACACCCTCAGGGAAAGGGGTCCACACTGTACCAGGTTCTTGGTTTCTACTGTCCCCAAGTTTGTCCCATGAGTCCTTTCATTGTCATAGTTTTAAACTGTTCTGGCCTAAAAAAACAACCACTACCACTGGTGTTTAGAGGCCCCACCTGGCCTAGATGTTGCTAACCTACAAGGGGAGGGTTTGAGGGTTTGACCCACCCACTGTCACCACAGGGGCAGGACCTGCCAGCTTCCTTTTCGGAACATGAAGCCCAGAAATGCTGATTAGGAGCAGCGGGGAGGAGGGCTTCTAGGCCCCAGCAAGGGCTCTGTGGGAAGGTGGCATGTCCCCGGTCCTCTGTGACAGCAGTAGCAGCCACACTGCATTCGGCCCTGGCAGTGTCTGGTGTGGTTTCTGCCCAAAGGGACCCCTCAAGCATGCAGTTCTTCCCACTGAAGCCACCTGCAGCCCCCATGCTCCAGTCCTGGTCACCATCGCCTGGACTCAGCATCCCTCTCAGATTCTCCATCCTTATCTGCGGGCAGGCAGACCTGGGAGAGAGTGGAAGGGGGGTCCCTTCCAGACCCCAGCAGGGAAGGGAGTGGTGCAGGTGAGGGCACCTCCAGGCTGATCCAGTCGCCTGGTGCATGGATAAACTATGCTGGCCCTGGACTGAGGGCGAGGCGGTGGGTGGCGCACCCCCTTAGTGGTGCCTGTCAGGACAGCAGGCGCACTGCAGGACTGAAGACGTCTCACTGCGTTGGAAGGATGAGCACCTGCAGGACGATGGGCAGCCTGAGTTCTCCTGGGGACAGATGGCAGGACTTCCAGACATGTGATCATCGAAAGAAAGCCCTCCGCAGAGAAGGACCGCGTGCTGGGCGAGGCGGAGGGGCGGTGGCAGAGAGGAAGGCCTGCCCAGCGGTGGATGGACACAGCGGCTGCAGCCACAGCACACAGTGGGACGGCGCAGGGCCAGGAGTTCCTTTCTACTGTTCCTGCATCAGAAATAGCTTCCTTGGACTTAACAACAGCCACACAGGACTGAGTGGATGCGTCCCTTTCTGTTTCTGAGCCTGGGAATCTTGTCGGAGCGGAAGCCCCCGCCTTAGTGACCTGTGGTGAGCAACCGCCTATGTGGCCTGCCCAGTCGCCCTGCGTGGAGCCCTGGCAAGGTGACACCATTGGCCACCACGGGAGGGGGACCAAGCAGGAACACACAGAGATACCCCCTGTGAGCTGGGCTGTGGGGGAAGTGGTGCAGAGAGCCACCAGCTGGAAATGGGTTTGCAGAAACCTGCCGTTTGTCCAAATGGAAAGATGGCCATATCCAGACAGTTGTGGGAATCTTGTGGACATGAAGCATGCCTGCGGCCACATCTCCTCCTGCCTCCAGCTCTCCTGTGATACTACAGGGCAGTGGCAGAGGTGGGCTTCCCCTCAGGGACCAGTGGGAGCCCAGCAGGCTCGGTGAGGCCCTGCTCAGGTGCAGGTCCCTCTAAAGACCATATGGGGTGATGAGGGGTCCTGGCGTCACCCCCATTCAGTGACCCCATGCACCACCGGGTGAGCACCACCAGGCCCTGTGCCACTTTCCCCAAGTCTCCTGCGTTCCAATCCCTGTTGCCCGTCAAGTCGCTCGTCTGACAGAGTCACCCAGGAGGAGTGCCAGAACAGACCAGGATGGCGGCTTTGAAGATGGGACAGGTGGACACACCAGCACAAATCCTGAGTACGGAACCAGCAGGCCGACCAACATATGCTCTCCACTCCCTCGGCTTCCCTCTTCCTCTTTCCTCATGGTCTTTCTGCTCCACTCCCACTCCATCTTCTGCCTCAGTTCTGGGTGCCTTTGTGTGTGCGCCAGCATGTGCCCAGCATCCTGTCCCTTGGTTGCCACCTCTGTCTCCCCAAATCTCTTACAAGAAGGCCGTGTGGTCTTTCTAAGGGAGGTCTAGTCTCGGTCCCTCCTGATTCCATCAAGGATCAGTTGGTTCTTGGTCTGATCTGCAGTTGTAGATAGCAGGGAGATGCCACCCAGGCATCCATTCAGGGTGGGGAAGAGCCCTCTGTCCAGACCAAGACTGAAGCATCCCCAGAACCAGCCGTCCATCGCCACAGTGTAGCTGGAGGCAAACAGCGTGGAAGTGTCAGAACCTGGATCAAGTTCCGGGTCATGCCCTTCCCTGGCTGGCTCGGCAGAAACCCAAGGAAGCTTCTGCAGAGGGAATGAATCAGGGGTGGTCTGTCCTGGCTTCTTAAGGTTGGTGGCTATTTGCATAAGCAGATGGCTGATGAGTTGAAGTTGAACAAATCATTTTTAAAAAATAATATCTATAATATCAAAGAGGGGGGAACAAGGAGGGCTGGCTGGTGTCAAACCAGCCAGCATGTCCTTCCCAATCAGGCCCTCCTCGCTCATTTGAAGGCCACTCTGCAGGTGCATGCTGAGGGGGCGGGTGCAGGTGTGTGGCTGTTCCTGCTATTGTCACTGCTGGGTGCTGTTGAGCAGGCCCTGCCTCTCGAGGTCCCGGGCACACAGAAGGAAACGTGGTCAGTCCTGCGCCAGTCTCACCACCACCTCGATGTAGGAGTCCAGTGTTTGACCGGCATGGGGTCCGTCCTTCCTGTCAAGGGCCTCCCTCTTTCTGCTGCCCTGTCCTTGACCACACACGACGGCCTTCTCCAGGGACTGGTCTTTCCTGACAACATGTCGAAAGTGCGGGACATGAAGTCTCACCATCCTGGCCTCTAAGGAGCACTCTACAGAGTCAGATTAATTGTTCCCGGTGGTCCTCAGCACCAGCCTCCTAATTCAAACGCACCCATTCTCCTTTGATCCTCCGTCATCCGTGTCCGGTGCTCACAGGTAGATGGGGTGATGGAGAAGACCATCAAGTCAGCACACCTCCATCCTCAAAATAACATCTGAGCACTGAGTCTGGTACAGCAGATGTGCCCAACGCAGTGCGCCCCTGATCTGACTGCTGCTGCCTGGTGAGTCCAGGAGAGAGGGAATCCTCCTTGGGTCTTTTCCCGGTTTTCCCGGGTGTTTCTTACTGGTCCAGCTGTGAGGATTTGGGTCTTCCTGACAGCGAGCTGCCCTCCCTCCTGGAGGCCACAGCCCCTGAGCAGCATCTGCAAGTGCTTCAAGCCTTCCAAGCAAGGTTGCGTCATCCACACGTCACAGCTTGTTAGCAAGCCTTCCTCCAATCCCGACGCTTCATTCTTCTTCAGATAATCCAGCTCCTCTGATGATTGGCTCAGGGCACAGAGTGGGTGTGGCTAAGCAAAAGGAGAAGAATTCCTTGAGGGCTGTTGGTTTTGAGTCTTCTAGCCTGCCCCTTCCCTGGCACCCTCTTCCTGTCTCTGCTCTTAGGAGCTGTGGACCAGTTAGGTGACAGCTCGGTCTGTCTGCTGAGGTGCTCTGGCTGAGTTTGAACCAGCAATCTTTGGACTAATAGTCAAATGCCTCCACTATAACCACCACTATTCTCCTCCAGGCTCCTAGTTGGTGTCCGCCCCTGGTCCACATGAGTCTTTCCTATCCTGGCTATTTTAGTCTGCTGAGTGTTTGTTTCAGTTCTCCAGTCCAGATTCCAGCACAGAGAGTCCAGCTCAGAGTGACCCAACGGGACAGGCCCGAGCTGCCCCCTGAGTTTCCATGGAAACATCGCTCTCTGCACTTTTGACCCACAGCGATGCTGGTGGGCTCGAACGTCCAACCTCACAAGGACTGTGAGCATGACGTGGGGCCAGACAGTACTTCCGTCTGTGCTATGCAAGGTCTCTATAAATTGAAAGTCACCCAAAAACACCTAACCTTAGTAACAAATAAGAATATCTTTATCCAAAAAGGGTCAGCGTGTCTTTTCTTCAATGGAAGGGATTGCGAATGCCGACAGACCACCTTTCAAATGCCAGGACACTCTTCTTTGAAAGCCCTGGGCTGCTTCCTAATCCCTTCTAGGGGGGTGACAGACTGAGGACCCCCTCCCCTGCACCCAGCCAGCCTCCCACCCCACCTCCCCCAACCCCCCCAACCCCACCCCACCCTGGCAGGGTCCTGGCAGAAGGCTGACCTTCTGGGAAATTGTTTCCATGGTAGACTTGTGCTCCTGTTTGGGCTTTGTTTTTCTCAATGCAAAAGGAAAGAAAGTGGAAACAGCTCCTACTCCGTGTTCCCTCAAATTCAGTATTTTGTTTTTCAGGGCATCACCTTTATCGTCCGAAAAGAGCCGTGTCCAGGAGAGACTTTATACCATTAGCAGCGGCATTGGTGGCTTGAGGAGGAAGCGCCCTGGAAATGAAATGGAATGGACGTGTGCTCTTTACTGGATGAAACCCCAGCTTCGTGAGTGCACTACAGAGAGGGTTCTGCCTTCAGACCCTGGATAGAACAGGGGTGCTAAGAGGAGAGGGGTTCTGAAAATCCTCCCCAGATTCCCTCCCCACTCGGTTCAGTAGATTCTAACTCCCAGCAGCGTGGGAGGGCAGAGGTGAATGGCCCCATGGAGTTTCCAAGGCCCTCAGGTTTGCAGAGCCACACTGCCTCACCTTCCTTCCCGGGAGCAGCTGCTGGGAGGGAGAACAGCAGAGCCACTGAATCCCCGCCGCCCCCATGGGTGGAGGTGCATCCCATGAATGCTAACTGGAAGGCTGGGGGTTCACGGGCCCCAGGGGGACCTTGGAACCTTCTTCTGAAAACCCAGTCACTGCATAATGCAGGGGTCTCCAGTCTCCACTCCACCCTGGCCCTCATGAGGGCCCAGCCGTCCTGATCACAGAGGCGTTGGGGACACACAAGTGTCCGCCTGGACTTTCTTCTGCACCTTCTCAACAGTGGTTCCTAAGACATGACTTTTTTTTCAGGTGTCCCACCTTGTCTACACATACCGCAGACCCTGCTCGCCTGTTCCAGCCAGGTGCATTGACAGATGGACCAGCCGTTAGCATCTTAGCCCTTCCTTTCCGGGCTGAGGCACCCAGAGCTACAGGAGCTAAGTGGCCAGGGTGTGGGTGGTCTCACAGCCTGTTTTCGATGTCTCACCGCTGGAGCTCAGGGTCTCCAGCCGAGCCCCCCAGGTGCTAATGAGCACCACTGCCCCAGGGCAGATCTGATCTCCATCCCCAGAAACACGGCCCCAGCCCCAGCGGTCAAGGCACCCGGGGCTAGCGCTCTAGGGGGTCCCAGGGACCTTATCTTTCAACTCAAGGAACAATTGGAAACGCTTTCATCTGCATTATTCAAAGCCGGCTCAGCCTGGGCGGGGACCCCACTCACCCGATGTTATTGAAAATGAAAGCGCAGGCGATTTGTAAACTGTCAAGCTTAATACAAGATCTTTGTGTTAATGGGGTGGTATTGACGTGCCCTTTATCACAGCAAAGGCTGGTGGAGTGCCGAGCCGTCTCCGGGGCCCCATAAATCCGACGGTGGAATTGGAAGAGCAGCAGGGCCGGGCTGCAGCCAAGGCACCGGTGAGAGGCCCAGCGGGCCATGTGGGAGGGAGGGACCTGAGAACACAGGAAGCTGCTGCTGTACCACACACCCTCTCCCTGACAACGCCTTCTCACCCCCAAAGCCGGCCCCTCCCTGAGCTTGTTCTCACCTGTAACTCCCTTGCCCAACGCTGCTTGGCCTGGGGCACAGAACAGGTGCTCTCTGAAGGCTTTGCTGCAGGTGGCACTCAGAGGAGGGCAGGTTGGCGCCAATGAAACCAGCCTCCCGGCTTCTCTCCCTCCTTCTGCTCAGACAGCCCCTCACCAGGGACCCCTTAGTCCAGGCTCTGCCGGCCTCCACACCAAACCCAAATCCAACTCAGCTGTCCTGTCTGTGCTGGTCCACGGGGACCCTGGAGGACAGAGGACTTCCAAGGCTGCCGTCCTGACTGGAGCAGACAGTCACATCTTCTTCGCTGCCCTTCCTGTGAGCAGGTAAGCACTATAACCACTCTGCCCCCAGAGATCCTTGGACCTCAGCACACACACACACACACACACACACACACACACAGTAAGTGGGTTCTCATTCCCCTGGATGCCCACACAGCCACGTGGCATGATCCCAAAGAGTGGCACAGAAAAGGCTGTCTGCCTGGATTTCCGAGGAGTCATGACTATGTCCGGATGTACAAAGGTGGGCACTTGTGGGCCGCCCACTTCCTTCTCCGGTCCTGAATGAAGAGCTGTGTGTGCATCATGGTGGAAAAGGGGTATCCAGAGCTGTTGGTCCCCTGGTGGCTATTAAGGACAGAGCCTGGACTATACCACTGCCAAGCTAGTCACGCAGGCCATTCAGAATAGTCGTCTTGTCTGTGCCTGGCTAAGCATGTTGACATCTTGTCAATGACACCTTGTCTTTGGGCATCATGTTTGTAGGTACATGCTTTGTCTTCTCCTGAGCCTGCACATACACGATACGTTAATAGCCACTGATCGGTTCTGCCCCCATTCACTACAACCTTCACAAGAATGCACACGGGAGTACTCCTCACACGTCTGTGCCGAGGAATTTGGGATGGAGCTGCCCAGCCAGTCAAGGGGGAGAGACGGAGATCTGCCCAACAGTTCCAAAGAAAGGTGACCCAACAGCCTGCAGCAATTCTGGAATGCTCTTCTCATCGTTGCATCTTTGGGGAGCAAGGTGAGCCTCTCTACTGCTGCCCAGTGTTGCAAGCTGGATACTGCCCTGTCTGATCAAGCCCCTGGGGGTCAGGATTGACTCCCTGTCAGTGAGTTCTTTTGCATTGATGGTCAGAGGGGCCCTGGTGGCAGAGGGGAGTTAAACTCACCAGGTGCCCCACAGGTGCTTTAAATTTGGGGAAACCTGAAGGGACAGTTCTAGCCAGTCCTTGCGGGTCACCATGGGTCAAAGTCAACTTGAAAACAGTGGATGTCTTTTTTGTCAATAATATCACATTGTGTTAGTCCGGGTCAACTAGAGAAACAAATTCCTAGATGCTCCTAGGTGTCTAAGAAAGAACTTTATGTAAAAGAGCAATTGTATACTGAGAAAACGTTCCAGCCCCTATGTCCTATGTCCAATACCAGTCTGTAAATTCCTCTTCAGACTCACACCACACATGCCATGCTGCTGAATGCAGTAAGCTCACAGGCCAGTGGGTGGAAATCTTGAGGAGCCAGTGGGGGGGAAGCAGCTCGGCGCTGGTGTGGATCTCCACGTGGCTCCTCCAGATCCAGGCTCTGACGGCATCAGCGTAGCTTCTTGCAGTTTGTCAACAGGATTACGAAACACACACAGAGAGTGTATCTGACTTCTAGAGAGCTATTTTTCTGCACAGCACCTCCAAGTGAGGTCATCAACCTGTGACCTGATTGACAGACGAAACTCCACCCCTTCACTCTTCATAGTCTCCAGTTGACAGAGATTATCTAATGACCACACAGATGAAAGTAAAACACTTGCTGAAGATAATTTTTGAAATGGCTGCAGCAGCTTTTCAACAAAGAGCTGCCAAACAGACAAGCCTGATTCAGAAGAGGATCTGAGAGAGCTCAAGGGAGGTTATCATTGCTGGCATCAGATGGATCATGGCGGAAATAGACAACATTTTAAGATAGGTGTTTCTATCTTATCGACTGTTAAAAGGCATTGGGCTGTGTGGATAATACAAACTGTAGATCGTGGGAAACCATGGTAGCATTGTGAAGAATGAGAATTCCGGAACACTTCGCTGTGCTCACGTGAAGCCTGGAAACACCCTGAGATGCAGCGTTTTGAGCAGAGCCATGGAGCAGTGAATGGTGTAAACTCAGGAGAGCTGTGTGTGGGGGCGTTTCCTTCCACTGTCCTCTCTCAGAGGGAGCAAATGATCTGAGAAGCGGAGCTTTATGTGGAACAGAGCGGCATCGGGATCAGAGGAAAGCTTGTGAACCACCTGTGGCAGACAGATGACACAGCCTGCTACCTGAAAGAGAGGAAGACTCGAACCATTCACGGATACAGAGAAGAAAACCAGAGCCTTCAGCATGGATTATACCTCAATGTGGGTATCGGTCCTCACAACTGGACCCGGCAACCGCTTGATGATGCAGGAAGGGACGATGGGAAAGCTCCAGAGCGTCCTTTGCTGGCATGGACAGCAAATGCCCTGGAGGCTGCAGTGAGAAACATCAAAGGGCATCTTGCATTGGGCGACTCTGTTGAACAAGTCTCTGTGAAATTTCAAAGGGCAATTATGTCCGCTGGAGGTCAAGGGAGACCCTGACCCGAGCTGTGGAAGTGTCGATCATCTCATATGTGCATGAGCCAGAGAAGAACTGGTGCCTTTGAATCGCAGTGTTGGTGAAGAATATCGCAATACCATGGGCTTCCAGGAGATCCAACACATGTTTTATTTTTAAAAGGTACAGCCAAAATGATCCTTAACCATGAGGAAGGCAAGACATGGTCCCGAGCACTGAGAACCCGCTGCCAGCGAGGACCATGGCTCAGATCAGGACTCTCTGCTTGACAGAGTGGAGGGGTTGTGATCATGGCAGCATGGAGAGGTAGCGGTAGTGAAGGGGTAGTGGAAGAGTGGAGGAGTAATGGCGGAGTGGAGGGGTAGTGGTGGTGGCGGAGAGGCAGGGCCTCAACCCACTGAGTAGCTGTGAGAGCAGACTCATTTGGAGCAACAAGTGTGAGGATGGCCTCAACTGGCCAGTGTGTCCTTCTACAGAGGGACCCTCGATTATGCAGAGGGTCACCATGAGTCAGAATCTGGCCAACTTGTCCATTCCAGCTGAGGGCTGGTACCCGCAGAGAAGGCACTCCCGCGTCTCATCCCCTCGCTCCAGTCGATGCACAAATCACTCTTCATCTTGTTTCTTCTTCTATTAAATGATGAAGCAGAAAGTCCCTTGGGAGCAGGTTTAAATGCCCACCTCTTCTCCTGATTTCTCTGCTCAGCAAAGACCATCCGCAAGGGAATTCCAAGGATCCCAGGGTCCCAATCCTACTCTCCTTCAAGTCTTGGCTCTTTCTATGTCAACGCTCCCTGCCCTCTGGTTCAACAGCTGAAATCCTGTGAAGTCCCACTCCTGCCTGCGCACTGCTCTGGACGTCTCTCACACGCACCCCACTGTCCTCTCTCTCCGTTCCCTCTGCGTCCCCTCTTCCCTCTGGTCCCCAAGGTGTGGTGCAATGGCAGAAGTTGGTACCCAGCTGCCCCAGCTCTAGCACAGTTCTCCCCACCCCTCCCCACAAAGTCTATTTATTAGCTGCTATTATCTACCCAGTGTCATGCGAGAATTTCTGTAAGTCCTTAGTGGACTCTGTAGGGTAAGCGTATGAAGGATGGATGGATGGATGGATGGATGGATGGATGGATGGATGGACAAATTAAATGAAAGAATAGAAGACCTTGGACCAGCTGATGGCTGAGGTGATTTCTAGCCTGCTGTTGTTTGGGGATTTAGAGTCCAGAAGGAGAAGAAATATTGCTAAACCATTCAGAGACCAAGTGGGCTAAGGAAGAGATCGTTAACTCACAGCAAATAGACTTTTCTCATTGCTGCCATACACCCAACCCTTGAGGACTCTAACACAGGGCAAGACTCCTGACCCTAACCTCACCCTACCAGGTTGAGGGCCTGGAAGTTGGATTCATGTGTATATATATGTGTATGTATATATGTATGTATGTATGTGTATATATATATATATGGTTTGGGCAGGTGGAGGGAAGAGTTTTGAGATAATTCTCCTTTTTTTCATAGAAAAATAGTTTCCATGTGTGTAGATTCAACCAAGGCTTAGACTTTATACCAGCCTCTACTCCCCCCACCCCTCCACCATCACGCAACAGCCATTGGAGAGGCTTTGAGTGACATAAATGCATCGTTAACTGAAAAGTGACCCCAAAGAGTCTCAGAGAAAGGACTGGTGGTTTAATCCTGAAAAACCACCGCTGAGAATTCCAAGGAGCTCAGTTCGCCTCTGAGCGGCACGGGGGAACCAGGAGTCATTGTGGACTGGACGGTGGGTGTCCCAGCAGAGCCCCAAACCCTGCCAGCTGCTCATTTTCATCATCACACTGCAGCCCCATCCTAGGCAACCCCAATTAGAGCACACCCCACACTCTCACCCAGGCGGCCTCTTCCTCCCAGTCCTTCCCACAGTCAGACTCCCCATCCTAAATGGCTATAAAGGCTGGGAACTTCCAGGACCCTCCATCCTCATTGTCCCCTCAGAGCCACCTACAGCTCACACAGAGAGAACACTGAGAGCTATTTTCCCCATCCTAAATAGTAAAAATGATATCTTCTGTTTCAGAGACTCACCAATGGACTGACATCCTGGTAAGAAGAAACACATGCTGTGTACTGCATTCAGCCCCACACGCATCTATAGATACTCGCTTGGAAACGTGCTCCTTGCAAACAATTCCCTGGGGAATAAGGGAAGTGAATTGTGGCGTTTGTCCACAGCTAACACTCTTTCTGTCCACCTCTTATCTTCCGACTACTTCTATCCTCCAATGCTTCACCTGGGCACCAAAGAGAGACTGGGAAAAGACGCCGGTCAACACACTCAGAGCAGATTGAAGAGTCTCGACTACACTACACCGATTGCCAAGCCAGTGTCCAGCTTTGTGGCCGTTGATGATGGTCAGCCCGGGCTTGTAGAGTTCTTCTCAAGTCCTCGGCAAAACTCGTTCCTGATCGTGAACTCGTCCACTAAGGGTGGACGGTCCCCTTGTGTCTGCTGGAGCTGAGATACACAAAGCATTTTCACCGGAGACTTTGGAAATGATCTCCACTGCACAGGCCATCACAGCCAGGGTGGAATGTCCTCTGCTGATGGAAAAGTCGGTGGTTCGAACCCATCCCCAGCTCCATGGAGCAAAGACCAGGTGCCCCACTCCCCTAAAGGTCACAGCCAAGAAAAACCCTGTAAGATCATTCTCTCTGGGCCAGTTCTACCTGGTGTCAGGTCTATAAGTCAGTACAGATGGAACCAACCCAAGAACAACAAGGATTCGAGTGGCGCCACAGGAAGAAAGTGCGTCCTTTCCTTGGAAAGGGGGTGATATTCCTTGTGGTGATCGACTTCATCGTGTGTCAGCATGGCTGGACTGTGGTGCCCAGGGCTTAGCCACATATGAGACTAGCTGCTGTCATGAATCGTTACCTGTGATGAACTCGGTTAGCCCAGGGTAGGGTGGGCAAATTTTCCATAAACCAAGTTGGTGCGGTCAGGTAGAAGTATGCAATCCCTCTATAACACATCTAACATAACCTAAGGCATCATTCTGTTGAGGTCATGGCCATGCGGGGAGATCCAGACGCTACCCCCTTCTGCGTTATCCAAGAGCTGAACAGACACAGAAACACCCCCGTGAGCATGGCAGACTGCGTGCGGGCGTCTGACTTCCAACGCCATGCAGCAAGGTCATCTTTGTCAAAGTGGAACCTGGAAAGGGAGGCGCATGTGCGCAGTGACTCCCCCATATGGTAGTGCTTGGGGGTTAGAGAAATATTAGAGATGCGTTAGAGTTCATTAGCTTCCGCTTCTACACACTGCTGGCTGCCTTTCACTGTTGAGGGAATGATACGCCACAGCTATGAGTAATATGCTAGAGCTGCCCTCAAAAAATAACAATGGCGGGCTGAGCCCCGGTGGTTGAGTGAGGAACTGCAGTCTGCGGGCTTGGCGGTTCAAAGCCAGCGGCAGCTCTCAGGAGCGGCACTGGGTAGCGCCCACGACCACCAGAGGCAGTGAAGCCCACAAAAAAAAATTAAAAAATTAAAAAAAATAACAATGGCGAGTGGAAGGGAAGAATCGTGGAAGGCTGTGTGGAGCAGGAAGTGACCGACAGCATTCTAAGTCAACAATGGGACATGTGTGGTTCCTAGGCGCACACTCAGGTGGGAGAGGTGTGAAAATGTGGGTTCATGGCTCTCACTGTCTGAGAAGGGAGAGAAGCAGGAGGGGCTGGATTCTGAGAGACCGTGTTTGTGTCTCTGCCCTAGTTTGTGCTCTGAAACAACCCCGAAGCACAATGGGAAATGTTACGTGTGGCCGCGGTCCACAAGATTTGTCAACATCATCTTCATACTCCACAGGTGCTGAGAGTTTATGTAGAGTCGTTGGCCAAACTTCTTGTCTCAGAGGGAAGCGTTCACCTTGCCCTTTATCTAACTCTTAGGAATAAGAGTGTGGGGAGACTGCGCATCATCTTCAGGATGCATCACAAAGGTCCACTGAGAATGACAGCAGAGGTTCACAAAGAGCCAGGTCCTGTGGTCATTTATCAACATCAGGAGCACATGTGACCTCTCCTTACTGCTCAGCTCCTTCACCCCAATCCTGCCCTCAGACCTAGTGAGCACACATGCACAAAACCCTGGGGTGTCAAAGAGCCCATCATGGGAAAACCAGAGCACCTGTGGTCTTCAAAGGACTTCCCACCAGGGCTGATGTCCTGTGACAGCTGGGTGGCCAGCGCAGGTGTGTCCTCTGGGTGGCGGAGAGGACTAACCCCACAGCATGGTCTGGGCCTGTTTCCCCACCTCCTGCCCCTCCCCCTGCTTTCCTGCTCCCTCAGAGGCAGGCACAGGTGTTGGGATGCCTGGAGCACCTTCTGGCACCTTCTTTAAGAAGTAAAGTCAGGGATGAAAGTGAATATTAATTTAAAAGGAGATAACAATGAATTACTGGAGCCTGGGGATTTCAGGCTTTTTTGCCTTTGCTTTCTTGAGATGACTTTTATGGATATGATTTCTGATTACAGCCTGGCTTGCCTTCAGGAGCCGAAACACCCTCCGTGCCTCCCACCCCACCCCCCCACCTCTGCCCCCGCCCACTGCCTGCAGGCTGGCAGGGCCCACAGAGTAACAAGCCCTGAATCTCAGGCTCCATCACTGTGGGGAACACACTCCCTGGTCCTCCCTGAGTGCTAACCTGGAAAAGGGTGAAAGGGTGGTCAGGTCGCAGACTGGCTGGTGCAGGTGGTCACGGTCTGGGATCACACACACGGGGACATTTGAAGAGTCAGAGAGCAGCTTGGCAAAGGGAGACATGCGGGTCAGACAGAGTCCCCAGTTGAGGAATAAGATGAATTGAGGATCTGGGGGAGGTGCAGAGTTTAACCTGGGCTATCTGACTCGGTCTAATGTGATCACAAGGGGCCCTGGGGAATGGAGGGATGCTGGTGTCACACTGGGTGAAGTGCGTGGATGCTCACTAAAAAGCCAATGGTTCCACCTACCTGATGGCCGGCGGGAGAACGGCATGGCTGTTGGGTTCTATAAGGGCAGAGCCAGGGCAGCATGCAGTGGATGACCTCCCTATCCTGTGGGGTCACCGAGTCAGAACTGACCCTGATGCACAGGGCTCTGTCTCCAAAGGGAAGGAGGCTCTGCTGGAGCCAGTGCAAAGTTATCAACTGCAAACTAAGAGATGGGCAGTTCAAACCCACCCCAAAGCGCCTTGGGAGACAGACTGGGTGGGCGGTCAGCTTCTGAGCAGTCCACGCATCCCACACCCCACACAGAGGGCAGCTCTGTTCCCCGGACGGGAGTCGGGCTGACTGGATGGCAGCTCGCCTGTCTTGTCTGTTTGCTCTGAGGAAGAGGGAGGCAGGACGTCAATGAGACAGAATGAGGGGTGACTCTGGAAACAGATTTGCAAATGCAACAGGACTGGCTTTGGGGATGGACACAGGGGCCATGGCCACTGAATCTAAGGAGCCCAGCTCCAGTCATCAGAAAAAACTCAGAGAAGAAATTTCCCCTCAGAACTTTAAGAAGGATTAAGTCCATCTGTGGAAAGAGATGACAGAGAGCTAAATATTATCAGTCAGAGCAAGACCAGGGCCAGCAGGGGAAGAGACCAGCAATTGCCAAGACCTGTGTTGAAGCTGAAGTTGAACAAAGTTACCAGACAGTGAGAGTCCAAGTGTGACCTCAAGTACAACCTGCTGGAGGATTCAGAGACCATCTCAAGGATGGATCTGACAAATCAGACACTAATGACTGTGAACCAGAGCCGTTAAAGGATGACATCAAGGGTGGCATGCAGGAAGAAAGCAAAGGTCATTAGAAAGACGGGAGAGAGAGAGAGAGAGAAGGCCAAATTGTATTTCAGATGAGTCTGAGACCTGCTCTTGAGTGGGGAGTTGGAAGGGAAGGGGAGAAATGAGGAGGTGAAGGAACTGACCTGAATATTTCCAAGGGCGTCTCAAGAAGACAAAGTGAAGTCTTATAATGAAAACGTGTAAAAGACCCAGAGTTAGAAAACCGAATGAGGATGAACGTGCTCAACATTGCTGAAGCCGAAGGAAGTGAGTTAAAAATTCAAACCGCGTGTTGAAAAATATTATTCAGTGGAAGTATTCTGGGAGCAAGGTATCGAATGGTGCAGGAAGCATCAAAGGATGATGGAGGAATACACAGAGGCACCGTCCCAAGGAGGATTGGCTGATGTTCAAACTTTCCAGGAAGCAGCACCTAATCAAGAACCGGCGATCCTGAAGGAAGAGATTCAGGCTGTGCCAAAGGCATTGGTGAAAGACAGGACTCTGGGAATCGTGGGCATGCCAGCTGAAGGGTTTCGGTCAATACTTGCAACGATGGCAGCATGTAGTCATCTCTGCCAAGAAATGGGAAGATATTAAAAATAAACCAACAGAAACGGCCATCTGGCAAATAGAGTGGATGGGGTTCCTCTCTGTTCCCACTTCAAAGAAAAGTGATCGAACAGAATGAAGACTTCACTGAGCACTGGTATTCACATGACAGACATGTAAAATTCTGCTGAAGATCATCCTACAAGATTGGCCGCAGTCACATGGACAGGAAACCTTCAGAAACACAAGCAGATTCAGGAGAGGATGCAGAACAAGAACTATCACAGCTGAGACCGGATGGATCTTGTCTGAGAGCAGAGAATAAATCAGCAAGGTGTCTTCCTGTGTCTTTGACTACACAAAGCCAACTGCTGTATGGACCGCGCAGAGCATGGGCGACATTAAGAAGAACGGAAATTCCAGAACAAGTCATGGCACTTCTGCAAATCTGTATATGGACAAGAGGCAGCTGCTAGGAAAAGAACAAGGGGTGTCTTCTGGTTTTGAATTAGGAAAGGTATGTGCCCTGGCTGTATCCTGGGACCATCCTCTCTCTGTGTGTCTGCCGAACACATCATCTGAGAAATGGGAGCATATGAAGAACGAGACATCAGGTGCAGAGGAAGACTCATTAGCAACCTATCATATGACACAGCCTTGCCTCCTGGACATGAAGACCCCCTTCAGGATGGTTTGCATCGATACAAGCAAGGAAACCCTCACCGCAGACCAATGGGCACAACCATGATGAGAGGAGCTTATCGTGGTTGAAATGATCACAGACTTAATTTGACTTGACTCCAAAATCAATATCCACGGAAGGAGCCATTAAAAATCAAACACTGTGCTTGTGAGACTGATATGATCGCAAAAGACCTCTGTGAAGTGTTCAAAAGGAGAATGTAAGGCATGCCTGACCCCAGGCCATGGTATGTTTAATTGCCCATGGACATGGACATTGGGAAACACATAAGGAAGACCAAAGAAGAACCCAGGCCCTTGAGTGCGGGCATCGAAGACTATGGAGGGTACAATGGACTGCAGGAAGGAACAAACCGGTCAGACCAAGCCCAGTCAGAAGGCTCTTAGAAGTGAGACAAAGGAACCTTGTTCCACTTGGGACATCTTGTCAGGAGAGACCAGTCCCTGGGAAAGACAGCGTGTTTGGTAAAGTGGGGGGTCAGCAAACATGAGGATTCACCCTCCGTGGGACAGAAGACAGAGTGGCTGCCACAGTGGCTTCAAGCATGGGAGCAATCAGGAGAGCTGCACGGGAGCAAACTGCTAAAGACCTTCCTCATAGCTGAAGGGTCTCTGCCCCCCAACCCAAGGGACAGCACCCATCAGAGGATACAGGCTGCTAGGACTTTCTCTGGGGGAGGTACTCGCACTGCCAGCTTTTGACCCCTGTGCCACCAAGACCCCTCACTGGGGACAAATACTTCTGCCTAATTGGTGAAACTCACCTCCATTATTCAAACATGTCCATCTTGAATGCAGTCTGATGGTCGCATCTTTGTCTCGAGTAATTCTTTATGGCCCGAATGAGATATAGATATGATTCCCATGTCTATCTTTTTTAACTTTGCCTTTTCACAGTTGGGCCTTTAATCCATCTGGAATTTATTTCTGTATATGGGAGATGTAGGGATCTAAATATATGTTTCCATATGTTGTCGATTGTCTCCACTCCATTTATTAAAGAGTCCGTCCTTTCCCACCACTCTGTAATATTTCTCCTCACAGATTCAATCTCCCACTGCCAGCAAGGTGTCTTCCCAGGTCTCCCATGCCTGCTCCTTCCTTTCCACAATTGCCTCACCCTCCTCCTCCCTGCATTCCGCTGCCTACATCTGGAAGTAGCTGTCAAGCTTGACCGACGTCTGAAAGATGGGTGAGGTTTGCATGGAACCCAGGCTTCTTCTGGAGAGGACTGTCACCTCCCCTTTGGGCCCCTTACTGGTCCTTGAATGCCTCCAACCTAGCCGAGGCACGACCTCTCTGTGCCTGAGGGATAAGCGGACGGGGTCTATGGCATCAGTGTGCTCCAGGGTGAGTGAGTGCTTCTGCCCAAGCCTTGGGGCGCAGTGGGTTGCTAAGGCATTTGGGCTACTGATTGTGAGGTCAGGCTATCTGCTCCTGTAAAGATCCACCATCTTAGGGAGCCTCTCTACGGATGCTGTGTGTCAGAATCAAGTGGAGGACAGTGGGCTTTCCTGATTTCTGCTCAGCAGCCCCACGGAGAAAGACCTCCTGCTTCTAACAAGTGTCCAGTTGGTGCAGTCAGTTCTGGGCCACTCTGATGACAGTAAATGCCACCCACACTGGTGTCGCTTGCCCAGTCAGCAGGGTAGCAAGGGTTTGTTTCTGTTTATGTAGTGCTGCAGTGTCCTTTGAGTCTGACCACATCCTGTGAAATTGGAGGGCACGGATCAGTAAGTAGGCGAGCATAAGCCAGCCAGGCCTTCCTATGGTTATTGGGTACCCTGCCCCTGCCCAGGTACTGGAGAGCCTCGGTCTTATGGCTTGGCAAGGAAGTGGGCGAGACTTGATATCTTACATACCCAATTCCAGAGCCCCTTCCTAGTCTCCCTCCACCCCTCCATGGTTTTCCCCAGTCCAGGGTGGAAACACCCTTTCTCCAGTGACTCTGGTCAAAAACCTGCACTCGGGTTTTGTTGACTGGTGTCGTTGGTTCAACCTTCTCCCTCACAGTCCATGTACACCCAGCAGCACATCCTGTTGGCTCTCCCTGTCAACATGTGCCTAGCAATGGATGATCCTCACCCCTCTACCACAGGGCGGGTCTGGGTCAGGAGTAAGAGGCAACTTCTCAGTAGGGATGAGCTCAGAATGTACTACTGAGATGTACTGCACTCGCACACAGGCAGTCTCTCTCCACACACACATATGGACACACACATACTCACATATCAAGGGGCTTTGGGATTTGTGTGACATTTCGCTATCCTTCAATCCCTTTTTTTCCTCCCCATGAATATGAAGCCTCCTCATTCATTCTTTCTATGCACACTCACATGCATGCATAGGCTGAGTCACATAACCCAATAATCTCTACACACACACACACACACACTGCATACTCACACAAACTCTAACACAGTCTCTCTCCACACATACATACTGTGTCCACACACAGGTAGAAACACTCTCCTTCTCACATACTCTCATTGCACACAACCCTTCACCACACACACACACACACACACACACACACATACCTACATATATACGCTCCCGCTCTCCACACACATACACTCAGACATGCACACATTCCCTCAAAGATTCACTCAGGGCAGCCACACTGGGCTTCCCCTCTGATCAGTGGGATCATTGGAGCATGGTGCTTCTCAGGCATTTCTTCATGCCCACTCACAACAATTTCCTCAGACCATGTTACACTCTCAGGTGTCCGGGGTTCTCCCCAGGAAAGACTTCCCCAGAAACCTGTGGGAAATAACAACCCACACACACACCGTGCCCCACCCATCCACAGACTTTCTCCATACGATCCATATGCATCTGAGTCACTCACTCTGTTGCTCCATAGAGGTGCAGACGATTAGCACACTGGAGTGCTGACCACAAGGTTGGAGGTTCACACCCACTCAGAGGCACCTGAAAAGGAAGACCTATTGCTCTGTCTGGACACATCCCACTCAGACACCCACGGATCAACAGGAGTCAGAGTCTACTTGATGGCAGCTGGGAAGGGTACCCCCACATTCTATTTTATACCCCACAATGCAGAGACGTGGTTTTCAGATCAGCTCCAGGCCACAGGAAGCTGCCCAATGTATCTTTTGCTGAGCATGTTACAATGACAAGTCTTTTATCCATGAACATGGTATGTATAGTTGCATCGCTTGATCTTCTTTTACTTCTTTACTGAAAATATACCAGGCTTCCTATAAAAGAAGTCTGTACCTTCTGTTGGGTTTAATTCTTACCTACCTTTTCAGGAGTTGAGGGGAGCCTGGGGGGGTCCATGGATGCCGTTTTAAAATGTGGCATAGCACCACTGAATTATTTTCTTTTGCCCAAGGATGCCACTAATGACGGAAATGCTTCACTTAACTTGTCTGTTACGTTCTGTGGTTTCCCTGTTGATTCCTGTGGTGTTTTGTGAAGATAATTATATCATTGGTAATTAATGAGGGTATCGATTCCTTTCTCTCTAACCCCACCGGTCTGTGGTTTATCTTGTTCCTGCCACATTGTCTAAGACCTCCAGGGTAGGGTTGAATAAACGAGTGATCATTAACATCCTCAGTTTTCTGTCAACTTTAATATGGGGATTAAACTTCAAGCATTTAAATCACCCTGACAACAGATCAGAATCGTCTGGTGGGCAGATGGGAGAGCTCAGGGACACCCGCCTGGCTGAGCCCTGCCCCAAGGACATGCAGTTAGAAGTCCTGGATGAAGGTGCACATGATGCAGTGAAGCATCTCCCAGAGATGACGACGACGACTTCTTCTCCTGTTTTCTCAGTTACAGACTCTGAGCTTAGGCATGGAAACTTCCTGTCAGCTCTCTGATTTTATGGCTCCCAGGGGATCTTATTTTCATTTGTGCAAGTGCAGCTGTTTGTTTTAAAGCTCTTTTGTCACATTTCACCCGCCTGGGTACAGAGTAGCCAGTAGGTAATGCACACTGTGCTTACCTTGCTGACAGGTGCCCTGTCCCTGTCGTGTCAGAAGAGACCCTCACTCGGTGGGAAGGTGTCATGGAACTGGGAGCTGTACCTGGACACAGGATGTCTGGCATGATGACAGCATGTGATGGTGGTCCATACAGAGTGGACCGGTCCATGCAGAGCATGAGCCGGCCCGCACCTCCCTCACTGGCAGGTTGGCACTGCAACCACCACAGCTTGTCTTCTTGTGGCAGAGGGCAGTGCACCTTGCATCCCGCCAGATGGAAACGCTCTCCAGGGATCCTTTGGACACTTCCAGCTCCCGCAGGTCAGGCTCTGGCTGCTACCTTCCTGAATGCAGCAGCGCTCACTGCGACACTTCATGAACCAGCCGGCAGCACCAGCCCATGGCCAGCTAGTCAAGGCCAACTCAGAGTGACCCTGTGCCAGAGTCACACTGCCTCATAGCCTGCACAGCTTTAAGGAAGCAGATGACCACGTCTTTCTGATGGAGCATCGGAAGGGGTCTAGCCACCAGCCTTTTAATTATCTTTGCATGCTTAATCACGGCTCCACCAGGGCACTGCTTGAGCCCACCACAGAGGTCCAACGCCTTTGCTATTTGGAATCACCCAGAAAGTACCTACAGATCCCCATGTCTGGCTCTTTCTCTTCACCGAGGCAGTCAGAGTCCCCGATGGTGTGAACTGTGCAGCTGGTAGGGCGTGGTGCTCTCCAGTTCACCCCTCCTCACAGTGCCCTTACATGTGTGATAGCAGAACCAGCCCAGGATGCTGTTTGGCGCCGCCCAGTCGGGACCAACCCGCATTCACTCTACTGCACAACAAAGCGAAACCCTGCCCCGCTCTGCCCTGTCCTCACAATCGCTCCTGTGCACGAGTCCATGGAGCAGTCATTGCGCCCATCCATCTCCCGGAGGGGCTGTCTCTGTGGGGCTGCCCCTCTGCTTTACCAAGGATGAGAATCAGCCTACTGGGTGGGCTAAGCTGTAACCTTTGCCCAAGGTCTTTGTACAGCACATCCACTGGGTGGGGCTGAACTTCCAACTCTGCGATGAGTAGTGAAGCATGGTCGCACCAGCCGGGGCTCCTTAGAGGGGGACCCCTGGCGGAGGAGAATTGAAAGCTTCCCAGGTGATGTTGATGTGTAGTCAAGGTTGACGGCCCAGGGTAAAGCTTCTGAAGACTACCCCGGGGGGCAGCACACTACCCATCCCTTTGGGTCCACGGAAGTACCTCCATCATGCTGAACTTCCACACCGGACACACCTCAGATGGATGGCGTTGAGAAGCGGGGGTTTCTTTTCTCACAGAGGAGCGGGTGGAAAGTCAGAACTGAGGCCAGCAGCATTTGGTGGAAAACTCTGTGGCCAGGTGTCCCTTCTGGTGTTGGGTCCTCGTTGCTTTCCAGTTCCTTTGTTCCTCGGAAACTTCCATGGGGCTCAGCATCTACCCCACCCCCACCCCAAGTTGGTGTTCAATCTCTTCTTTCACAGCTCAAAGCACCCTCCCATGGCTGTTGGGAGGAGCTGTCGATCAGTGCATACTCCTGTGCAGCCCAGGTGAGCACAGCCTGGTTCTGCCCCAGCCCCACGGTTCTCATGCTGGTCCCCTCCCCGAGGCTGCTGCACCACTCCAGCTCATCAAGGGCCTCCCTCGTTTTTTATCTCCCTCTGCTTCACCAACCCTCAGGCCCTTTCCCAGGGTCTGGCCACTACTGATAGCATGTCCCAAGAACTTGAAACAAGTCCTGTCTTCTTGCCTTCTAAGGAGCATTCTGGCCATACATCTGTCATTCTCGTCCATGGTACCTTCCCTATCCTTCACAAACACCGTCATCCAGGAGCCCTGCTTCCAAAGCTGCCTTTATCCATTGTCCAGCTTTCACGTGCATCCTACAGTATTTAATCTTACAGAATTAAAAAGAACCCAGGAGCAATTAAAGCCCCAAGTTTCAAGGCTTGATGAAGCCTGTGCAGCAAGATGATTGAGTTCAGTTGCTCACTGGGAGATGGCATTTCAAGCCCACCAGCTAGCTGCCTGGAGGGAGTTGGCTTTGGCACCCAGTGCTGTAAAGACATAGGGTTTTCTGTACAAAGCCTGAGGGAGGCTCCCTTTTGTCACAGGGTACCCCAATGCATCAGAATGGGCTTGACCACACACACCAGCACCACAACAACGAAGGGACAGAATGTCCAAGCCGTGTCTTGGGGGACTCAATTCCACCAGAGCAGATACCATGCTGGTGAAGCCTTGCCTTGGCCCTGTCAGCTGGAGATTCCAATCAGCAAAGCGAGTGTGTATTCCTTTCAGCCTGAACACAGGAGGCCACTTCTCAACTGTGAGGTTGAACCCCAGGAAGTTGGAGATTCTCCATCGTGGGACTCACACCTGTCTTACAGACAAGCAGAGAGTCATCCATCTTTAACTCACCTGCCTTCCGCTGCTCTTCTTCACAGGCCATAAGCCACGCCCTTCCTCCCCCTCATAAGCCACACCCTTCTTCCCCCTCATAAGCCACGCCCTCTTCCCCTCATAAGCCAAGCCCTTCTTTTCCCTCAGGAGGATTTGCTTTGCCTCCAGGTGGCGTGGCGGCAGAGTGGGTCACATGGTGAGCTACTGGCTGAGAGGTGAGTGAGTCCATTCCACCAGTGGTCCCTCAGGAGAAAGAGGAGACTCTCTGTCCCTGTGGGGATTTAGAACCTTGGGAGCCCAAGGGGACTGGTCTGGTTTGAAAGCTTGGTTGAAGGGAGTCTGTGAGCATCAGGAGTCAGGACGCTCCTCGAAAGTTGGTGGTTTGAACCCACTGGGAAAGACAACAGAGTCAGCTGCCATCAAGATGTACAGTCTCAGAACCCCAAAGGGGCAGTTCCACTCTGTTTTCTGGACCATGCAGAGTTGGATGGACTCTGTGGCTGTGGTGTAAGCGTGGCTGAATTATTAAATGTTTGGCTCACCCAGCAGCCTCCATATTCATAGGAGAAAGGGTATGAGAGAGGAGAGGAGAAGGAAGAAAGAGAGAGAGCTCAATTTCAAGTCAAATTGGGAATTTTCAGATATATCGTCAGAAATGTCAGGGGTCCATTTCAGGTTTTCTGCAGCGATGCCTTCAGCGTATTAATCCAGAAAATAATGCTCTCTTTTCTCTAGTTCTCACAGCCGATACACAAGGGCCAGCTCAGAGATAAATGGTGCTCATAAACAGAGAAACAGGCCCCAGGCCACAGAGGAAGGCACTGTGAAATGCAACCCCGTCTCGAGTGCACAACTGCTTGGACGGAGCCCTCTGTCTCAGCCATAACCCCCTACCTGAGGGCTGCATAGACATCCCGGCTGCCCTCACCTCCCCCAGCAGCCTCTGCAAACCCACCCCCGGGCCCCCTTGAATCACTGGACAGTGTCATCCCACCCACCCGCAGTCTTCAGTGCACAGTGGAGAAGGGTGGAGCTTGGGGAGAGGAGAGGGACAGTCACGTGTATCCTGTGGCTTTGGACTGAACCAATGCGGGTGCTCATGCCAACATCCAACTGTCTCCCAAACCCTCGGGAGACTCTCCCTGAGTTCAGCTCAAAGGTCATCCCGTTCCACTCACACCACCCAGGTCCATCAAATGTGGAGGATGAGCAGAGCAGACGAATGCTGTGAGCCACAGACCACTGTGCGATGACCACCAGGGACTCTGAGTCTCACCATGAAGAGCCTGGTGGCACCACGGTCACTTCACAAGCAGCTGTCTGAAAGATCTGTTCAATCCCTCCCCGGGGTGCTGCAGGAGAAAAGACCTCATGATCTTGCCCCCTAAAGATGGCAGCCTTGGGTAGTTCCTCTGGGTCACCAGGGGTCATTATGAGTCCTAGTGGACTCAAGGGGACCAAGAAGAGCAGCAGCATCACTGCCTGGTGCCATGGCGACTCCCCATTCGCTGAGAACAAGGCACAGCCAACATCCATCTCTCCCTGGGGTCAGCATCCTGCTGTGGTGCCTAACAGGTTTGGGGGGGGGGGTTGCAGCTGGAGAAGGCCTGGGAAGAATGGCTTCGTGACCGACTTCCAAAAGCCAGCATGGGAGACGCCATGTTGTTGCAAGCACTGGAGGCTCTGGCCCTGCGGTGCTCCATTCTATGTGCCTGGGGCCAGCAGCCACAAGCCTGGCCCAGATCTGATGGCTGCCAGCAGCAACAACCAAGATGGGTCCCACTGATGCCGCCAACCACAGTCTCATCAATCATGTCTCCCCATGCAGCCAGCCCAGCCCCAAGACGGAGGAAGCAGAGCAGACACGGGCTGGGCGGGACAGATCCAGGCTGGACAGAAATGATATGGGCTGTGCACGGAAAGCGTCCCTGGCTTGGCGAAGGCCGGGTGAAGACAGAGGAGCAGTGGCAGCTGCGTGGGCACGCCTTGGAAGCATGTGGACAGAGCATATGCGGTCCATCTAGCCACGGTCCGGTTGGGGTACCTCCATGGGGGCCATCTGGGGAAAGACAGGAGACCTGACCTCCAGTCGTGAATTCCACTCTGAGAAGATGGAGTTGGGGGCAGGGTGACCATCCAGAGCGCAGAGGACGGGGCAGACAGGCAGGCCACCCCGGGAGCTTGCCCACCCACGGCTGTCCGCCCTCTCTCCTGGCCCTGCCTCCTTCTCATTTCATTCTTCACCCGCGCACGTGCCCCACCGGGAACTCCGCTGAGGCCGGTTATGAAGACGCACACGTAATTAATGTGGATAACTCATTAATGGACAAGCTGGCTAATCGATCAGCAGGTTAATCTCCGTAGGCACTGGAGCAACCACCTTGTATCTCTCTATTTACTCCGCTGTGGTGTCTTGTTCCGCCCCATCAGGCTTTCGGTGGTGATGCTGCTGACAGCATCGGGGCCGCGTTGGACTGGGGGTGGATTGTTTTTCCCGCAGCACAAGATAACAGACACCACCACCACCACCCCACCCCCTGCCGCCCCCTGGAAGGGAGACTGCTCTCTCAATGAGGGAGGTGGTGGTGGAGTGCATTTCTCTCAGCTTCAACACACCTAAGCTGTCTCTTCGTGGCCCATGTCTCTCTGACATCCCTGCCCTGACCCTAACCCTGACCCTAATCCCTGCTTGCTGATGTATTGCAAACGTAAGAAGGAGATTGTGTACGGGATTTAGGACTATTTATAGCATTCTAAGAGCAATGGAGGTGTGGGGACCCCCCTTAAAGAGGGTGAGTAAAACACAGGGAGGTGGTCAGCTATCTTGGGCTTCTGGAGACCATTAACTTGGGGACCCCAGACATTGGCATGACCTCAAGTGCCAGTCGAACCCAGATGAGCAGCGGGCATGGCTGGACTCGGTCAGGTGCCCAGCGTGGGTGACTGACCGACACAGCACTCTCCCACAGCAGCCGACCTCCAGGTGGCCCAGGTGGCCCTTGAGTTTAAAATCATTCAAAGGAAGCCCCAGATCTCACTGTGCAGCCGTGCCCAGCCAAATGGCAAGGCGTGAAGCCAGAATGCCGTTGAGCGGGCACAAGGACAGTGCATTTATTGTGGAACTGAGGGCCACAGTCTGGGAGCCACAGTCTGGGTAAAGGGTTGCGCTGCGACACCAAAGAGCAGAGGTTTGAACCCACCGACTGCTTCAGGAGGAGAGCACGAGGCTCCCGGCCTCTATAGAGATTAGCAGGGGGTGGGGTTAGGGGTGGGGGGAGTTCTGCTCTGTGAGCTGACATTACTACAAGATGACATGAACGTGCATTTGAATGAGGGCTGGCTTGATGACAGCAGGCTTGCTATGGATGTGGGGGGCAGCTCCGTGCATGTTGAGCGAGGAAGGCCAGGGCAGTCAGCGTGGCTGCAGCACAGCCAGGCAGTGCTCCTGGAGTGTCGCACTGGGGACCACCATGCTGACTCTGCTGCCCTGGGCACTGGGGCCCAGGTGTAAGCTGTCCGGCATCAGAAGCCTGGCCCTGCTCCCGAGGGCCTCCCCCTGCCAGCTCTGGCCTCTGCCCTCTTCTTCCCTCTGGGACACAGGAGACACAGATCCCCCTCCACAGGGCATTCCAGGAGCCGAGCTCCAGGAATGGCACCCAGGGTCCCTCTGGTTGATTGACTCTGCCCGCTTCCAAGCAGCTGTCCAGAGTACCACAGCCATGCCGAGGAAGCCTGAGGGGTGGGTGCGTGTTAGCAGCCCTGCTTCTGCAGACCATGAAGGGATGGGATTGGCTTGAGAAATACAGAGAACAGTCTTTTTCTTAGCAAAGCAGACCAACAAGCAGAGAATCTTCCAAGGCTTAGGGACCTGAGAGGTCAGAGCAGAATTGTGTGTGGGTGTGGGTGTGTGTTTTCACATCATTTTTTCCCTGAGAGCATCTGGTGTGCTCAAACCACGGGCCTCCTGGTCAGCAGTTGAGTGCTTAACCACTGCACCACCAGGTGCCTCATCCCCTAACCCAAAAGAGAACCAGGGCCCAGCGCCTGCCTTGACTACCTCTGCGGCTGAAGGTGAGCCCACTGCTTGGTAAGTTCTTAGCCAGAAGGGCTCCTGCTTTGAGCATGGAGGTGCCTGCATGGCACTAGCCGGGGATGGGCACTCAGAGGCAGGCCCACTGGAGCGCCAAGCAAAGCCGATGAGGATCAATGAGTTGAGTTGCCCACCGCTCACTGACCTTCTCATCCCACAGTCAAATTCTCCCTGCACAACCTTACTTAGGCAGCCCCCTCCCAGCAGGATGTGCTCCCCCCCCCCACCTCACAGAGCAACCCTTTATCCAGTGGGTGTGGTGCTGCTCCTCTCAGCCTCTCAGCCGATGGGCTACTGGGAGCTGATCATCAAGAATTTGGGAAGTCCTAATTATCTAGTCTGCAGAAACTGAGCAGAGGTTTCACGGCCCCCATTGGCCAGGGAAGTGTGGCTTGGTGCCTGTCAGAACCTTCCACGTGACGTGGTCTTCTGTTCATCGTTGTACCCCAGGAACTAGCCTAGCTTCCAAGGAAAACACTAGCTGCCTGGTGAGAGCTGGTGAATGGGATGGATGCCGAATGGCTGGTGAGTGGCAGGGCGAAGTCTCTGGTCCTCCTCTTTCATCCGGCTCCCACAGGGTCCTTCTTGGGAACCTGTCTAAAGTACGGGAGGTCAAGTTTCCTTCTCAGGAGAATTCTGATGCCTTCTTCCAAGGCATCTGTTTGTTCCTATGGAAGCCTGTGCTGTATTGAAGATTTCTCACGAAGACCACCATTCAGAAGTGTCTAATCTTGTCAGGTCTTGCTCATTCGTTGTCAATTTTTCATGTGCACACGAGGCGAGTGACAGGGCACTGCTGGGTGCCCTGGGTCCTCACAGTGAACCCTTAGCATGTTGGGGAAGTCCTCTGGAGCGGATCTCCCCAAGGCGACCGACACCCTGTGTGATTTCCCAGCTGCTGCTGCCGCTGCAAGTGCAGGCAGTGAGTCTGAGAAGAATGAATGCCGGCCTTGACCACCCCAAACTCCCCCGGGATCATGAGGTGGCTGAGCTGGCCCCGTCACTGAGCTGTGACCCACAGCCCAGTCGTTTTGGATCTCCTCTGTGAGTGCTTCCAACTCTCTTCCCGCCCAGCAGATCAGGCTGTGCCAGCTTCACATTGGCATCTGCTGCCGCGTCTGCTGCTGTCTTCCTCCACCTCCAGTGCCACAGTCTTCATCGAACCCCACTCCAGGTTGCTGCTCAGCATTCAAATGACAGCCACATTGGGGGGGGGGGTTGTCTCTCTTTCTATGTATGGGTTCTGCATAAGCACAGTGAAATGCTCAAGAATTCTCACTCTATTAAAGAGCAGTCTACAATGTGATGCATATAATATACAATATAATATAATATAATAATATGTTCTAATCCACCCAGTCACCTCCCCTTGCAGCATCAATAAAATGCAGGTGCCCTCTGCTTTCAGCAAGACTTCCCCACCATCGGCAACGAGATCTCTGCTTCCCAGATTTTCTTCTGAATCTGTGAGCCAACTAGCCCAGAACGTGGAGTGTCTCAATGATCCGGCCTGTCGACATTGAAGGTGTGGCAGCTCCCGGTTTCCCCGTCTACAGGCCGCTGCAACTGTTTTGGAGTGATCTCCAGCCCGTTTGTCACCTGCATGCGATATTAATAATACTACCTGGCAACCGCTGCCTTCGGCCAGGTCATCCTTCCTTGGAATGGGTAGCACTCATCTGTCAGTTTACCCTTCTCTGGCTTGAGCACTGCTGTGATTCTGGAAGCCGAGCCACGTGAGCTGACACTATCAGCAGGTGTGGCCACAGCGGCCAGAGTTCTGTAGAACTTCCAAGTTTAGGCAATCTGTTTCTACAAAAACAGATCAACACAAACCTTACAGATCACAGAAGGACACGGTCTGACAATGTGCCGGAAGATGATCCCTTCTTTTTCAAAGACACTCAAATTACTACCGTGGGAGAGCGGCCACCTCCATGGAGGCTCCATGCTAATGACATGGGTGGAGCCAAGCCTTCAGGTCCTTCACAGGCCGCTGTGACATGAGTGGGAATGAGGAGACGCGGCTGCAGAACCCCACCAAGAGTCAGACTGTGAGCTGTGCGAAGTGCGAGCCCAGGAAAATTGGAAGTTGTCAAAAATGAAATGGAGCCTCGGGAGATAGATGTCCTGGGTGTTGGTGAGCTGAAATGAACCGGTAATTTCCACTTTGAATTGGGAAATTATATAGTCTACTTGGCTAGGAATGACATACTGAAGAAGAAGGATATCACATTAAATGTCTAAAAAAATTCCAATTGAGGGTGAGATCCCCCAGAGAGGGAGGCAGCCCTGTCAGAGGGTGCAGGAGAGGGGAGAGGGAATGTCACATTTGGGGAACATTGGTGCATGTCTGCTGGAGGGAGGGGAGGGAGGGGTAACCTCCAGGTGGGGGGAGACTGACTGAAGAAGCTTTGGGAGACGTTAGGTGAGGAGTGTCTTTAGTGGCATGTAGTGAGGGGGCTATATTGAACTAGGGAATATGGGGTTCACTCGGAAACCCAGGCCAGGTGTCCTGGAACACTGGAATACTGAAGCCTGGATCTTTGGAACACAGATCACAGGCATAAATCTGACTCGAACAGTTAAAACTTTGTCAGTAGATTTCCCCTGCTGATACAAACTGGACCTGGTTTGAATTCCAAAATTTTCTGTAATTTTGTTTTGTATTGTTTGGTTTGGTTTTTGTTTGTTCATATTACAATGTGTCTCAGAGGCGTTGTGTCCATGGAGGTCACCCCCTTGAATCTGTGTTATATGCTTTTCTGGTTTTCAGCATATGAAGCCCAGATTTGATGGACCTATAGGAACAGCAAGCAGAATAAGGGGGAGGAGTACAGGGATGAGGGGGAGGGGGTATAAAGGAAAATGAGGTAAAGGAGTCCATGCAGAAAAAGAATGCTTGGAGATTAATGGTAGTAGTCATTGGACAATTCAACCTGATGTGATTGAAATATGGAATGCTATGACATAGGCATTAAATCCCAGCTAGTAATTTTTTTAAAAATCCAAGATCTATCCTGAAATATAATGCTGTTAGCAATAGGATGCTGGCCATACATCTATAAGGAAAATTAATTAATACAACTATTATTTACATACAAAATACTAGTGTCAAAGATCAAGAAATGCTGCTTTATCAATTTGCAAAACCTGAATCTAATTAAATGTGACCCAAGACACATTCATATTAAGTGGTGATGGGAATGTGAGAGCTGGAGACCAAAACAAAAGATCCGCCACATCATAGAATTGCAGGACAATCAGAGGACACAACCTCGCAGGTGACACAACCTTGCTTGCTGAAAATGAAGACTTGAAGCACTTGCTGATGAAGATGAGAGACTGTGACCTTCGGTCTGGATTACCACTCCCTGTAAAGAAAACAAATCCTCACCAATGGGCCTTTCAAAAGGAAGATGACATGATGATAAGTGGAGAAGGATCTTGCCTGGTTTGTATCCACAAGCAGGGTCTGCGGAAGCAGCAGACAAGACATCAAACGAGACATTGCATCAGGCAACAGGTCTTCACAAGATCTCTTTAAAGTGGGCACAAAGGAGAGGTCACTCTGAGAACAAAGGGGAGCCTGACCCAAGCATGGTGTTTTCAATTGCTTCATATGCATTGGGGTCTTGGGCATTGAATGAAGAAGAGGGAGGGAAAGCTGAGGTGTTGGCATTAGGGGCAGGCAGGTGCCCTGGGATGTCCAAAGAGCACCAGTAACAATTGGCCTTGGGAGAAACACCTCACCACCTTTGGACATGTTGTCAGGAGAGAGGAGTCCTTGGAGACAGGCATCATGCTTGGGAAAATCGAGTGGCAGTGAGACCACGGATGGCCCCTGATAAGCCAGATTGACACAGCAGCTGCCACCGCGGGGTCTGTGTGAGTCTGGGAAAACCAGAGAAACAATTCCATAAGGACTCATATGTGTATCAGAAAGAGTTTTATATGCAAGTACATTAAGAAGACATCCCAACACAGTCCAGCCCATATGTCCAAAAGCAACCTACAACGTCCTCTTCAGAGTGAAACACATGCAACGACAGCAAATGCAGAATGCTCACAAACCGGTGGGTGGAAAGTCTTTGGATGCGGCGGCGCTGTGAGCATCTCAGCGCTGGCAGGTCTCTCCACAGGGCTTCTCGAGGTCCAGGTTTCTTGCTACATCAGGGTAGGTCTATGTGGCTTCTCCTCAGGGAGGTCTCTCAGCAGTGAACATGGTCAGGAGAAAGCCTCCAAGGAAGTGAACTGAGAGAGACAGTGTCTCCACCTCCAAAATGGAAGTACCAGATTTCCCAGGATCCTCAGACAAGAAGCCATGCCCACACTGGGTCTCACTGGCTATCTCCAGATGGACAGGCTAGACTCCTCCCCTACACTCTTACTCCTCAAGTTGACACCAGATGAGGTGACTGCCAGGGGTCGAATGCTAAAACCTTGGTGAGGATGGCAACAGACCGGGCGGTGCTTCGCTGTGTTGTCCATTGGGTCGTGCGGAGTCAGAAGGGGCTTGATGGACCCTGACAAGGACAATAACAGCAACTGGTTGGAAATTCCTTTTTTGACAACAGAAGCAGTTATTATATATGTGGACTGTGCAGGAACCAGACTGATGACATTTGTGGAGAAGGACAATAGAGACGCTCAGTATCAGCAGTAGGAACGAAGCCAAGGTCAACTCTTGGACAGACCACTGATTGCTGAGAGCAAGCTCGAGTTGAAGCTGAAGAAAAGTCTGTCAGAGCATGATTACCGCCCGAGTTTCAAGACCGTCTCAAGAGGAGATGCATGTAACATCAAAGGGAAAAGGCCAGGAGAGTGGTGGGAAGATGTCACACACAAAGAAAATAAAAGGCCATTAAAAGACGGGAAGGAATAAAAGTCCAACATAATGGCAGAAGAGACTCTCAAACTTGCTACCTGAAAAGCCAACCACAGACTGTATCAACCATAAGGCATGTACCACGTCATAGCTCCATGTAGAGAATCAGGGTTCCAAATCCGTGCTAGCAAAGATGGGTGTCGTCACACACCAGGGGCTGCTGTACATGGTAGTTTAGAAGAACTAAAGCCAAAACAAGAAATGGTAAAGTAAAAGAGCCAAACAGACGAGTCAACAAAGAGCAGTGCAAGAATGTAAAGTATTGTCATGAAATGGGCAGAGACCTCTCAAACTGGAAGCAGTGAGGAAATTCAAATCCCCAGTTGCAGTGGAAGGACTGTGTGGGTACAGTAAGGAGACTGGCAGTGCCATGATTAAAGTGATGGACGGCTGATGAAAAATCCAGCAGTTTAAACCACATGAGAAAGAATAAAGCCAGTTGTCCCGAGATGCAGGGGGACAACAGTACCTTGTGCTAGATGGTTGCTGGAAATTGCAATGAGCTCCATGGCCATGGGTGGTGTAGATCAAACACGTCTCGAGGACAGGAGGGAGGAGCACACTGTGTTGAACAGACTGCGGGACATTGAACCGTGGAGGAGGGGCCTGAGATCAAGTAGGGAGATGTCCACGCTGCACTGAAGGCACTGGGGCAGAGCAAGGCTCCAGCAACTGATGGGAAACCAACCGAGAGGTCCCCACAAACAAGCGTGCCATGGAAGAACTCCCTCGTCTGCACCAAGAGATTTGGAAGGCAGCTACCGAGAGATTCAAGCCCAAAAGAGGTTCAACATACGAAATGGAACCACTTAAAAAGTGGCGTTTCAAGAGCCCGTGTCCTTGGTTGATAAGAGCTTGTCCTCACAGCCGAGGGGCTGTCTGCAGTCCCAGACCGCCTTGTCCAGGTCTGGAGGACGTTAGAGGAGCCCACACTCAGCCGTATGACAACTTCTGGGCTCCCAGTGGGCCGCATCTCTCTGAGTGAGGGCCACAGACAATTTCGGTTTCACAAAACAATCTTACCAGGTGCACAGAAAGAGCTTGGAATGCCATCAAATCACACTGTGAAAACATGATTTTCTTTCCAATCCTTATTACTTTTTCCCAGGGTTTTTTTATTTTCCCATTTGCTTCCCCCAACCCACCCCCCACTCCAACCAGGCCCACACTGATTTTTTTTTTAATCATGGTGAGACAAAATAGACGCTTCCCCGTCTCTAGCCCTAAGGTTCACTGGCGTCGACTGCGACCTCCTCCGTGCCTCCTTTCATTTTGCTCTTGGCTCGACTATGCTTCCCAGGCCGTCGTTCCTCAGGTCAGGGGTCCATGGAAGTCCTGCCTCCAGCAAGGGGACAAGCCTGGGTCCCCCAACACACGTGCTCCCCTCCTGCTTCTCCGTGGCACTTTGGCCATGCTCCCAATAGGAGTGCACACTTCATAAACCAGAGTATAGTGTAAGCGCAACTTTTCCCTGCACCAGAAGCCAAAGGGAAAGGAATCCACTGCATGGCTCCCTTTACTGCGGGGGTCTGGGAACTGCACCCTCAGGAGCGTCCAGGCTGCCACACAGCCTTCAACGTGCGAGATCACCCTTGTGGATTGTCCCCCCTACCACTCCTCTCTCTCATTGTCGTGCGGTGGCACCCTGTGTCCCCTCACCATGTTCATTAACGGGCAAGATGAGCAGATCCTCAGAGAAGCTGGGCTACATGAAGGAGAAGGCGGCGTCAGAATTGGAGGAAGGCTTATCAACAGCTTTCATTAGGCAGATGACACAATCTTGCTGGCGGAAAGTGGGGAGGACTTGAAGCGCTTGCTGACGAAGACCCAGAATTGCAGCCTTCGGTCTGCAGCACAATTCAGTGTAATGAAGACCAAGAGGCTCACCCCGGGGCCACTGGGCAGCATCATGAGACCCAGAGAAAGGGTGGACGCTGTCAGGGATTTCATCTGGCTTGGATCCGCAATCGGCGGTCAAGGAAGCATAGGGATCCAAGGGGTCCATAGACACATCGCATCATATAGAGCTGCTGGAGAAGACCTCTTGAGAAGGTCGAAAAGCCAAGATGTTCCCTTGAAGACAACGGTGCACTGACCATTGCCTCCCATGCCTGAGACCGTTGACATTGACTAAAGGAGACCAGGGGAACACAGAGGCCTCTAAATTGGGGTGCTGGAGAAGAATGCCGAAATACCAAAGGACAGACAGGTCTGCCTTGGAAACAAAATATGACCAGAGTTCTCCTTAGTGACAAAATGGCAAGACTGTGTCTTACTTACAAACCCTCAGACATGTTTTCAAGAGAGACTAGTCCCTGGAACAGAAACCGTACTTGACAAGACAGAAGACCCTCCCCAAGATAGATTGGGACAGTGGCTGCAGCAATGGGCTAAACCGTCATCAGAAAGCGACAGTTATGAAGATGGGCAGTTTGGTGTGTGGTTCCATATGTGGTCGCTATGGGCTGGGTCCAACTTGGGGGCATCTAGCACTAATACCCTTCCCAGATACTTCCATTACCATTAGCAGAAACTCCATACCCCCTAAGCCCATGGCCCCCCTCCCCTTCCTCCAACTTCTGGTATGCACTCACTATCTTTGGCTTCTTTATCCTGCCTATTTCCTGTACCTGAGGTCATGTCGTCTCCGTCCCTCCCCTCCTGCCTTACTTCGCACAGCATGGTGCCGTGGAGAGGTATCCACAAGTAGGACTTGACTGCTCTTGAGGACTCAGCAGGACACCCTTCTTCTCGCAGCGGGGGAGGGCATCTTATCCAACCCGGCATCCGGTGACGGACCCCTCAGCTCTTTCCTCCTACCTGCTCGGCTCTCTGAGCAGCCTTGATGCCACGGGGGAGCGGACCCCACTCTCACATCTAGGCAATGCCTACGAACCCCTCTGTCTGCTAAGTTTACACTTTGTCTTGCAATAGTTGCACATCCCCATTCCATTGAAAGGAATAATGCAAAAATATCCCACTGCCCTTTACTCACCCCATGTCCCCAAGGTGACCATCTTGCCAAAGCGCAGGGCGATGTCACTCATGGCACGGCCTCTTTCTCTACCAAAGGGCGGTGCCCGCCTCCAGCTCTACGCTCCACCGTGCCGCGAGTGTGTGTTCTCTCTGTTTTATTTGATTAGGCTGCGCGGCAAGGGTCACCCCCAAAGTAGAATGAATGATACCAGCTTCCCATTTACAATCACGATAAAAGCCTCGTTACGAAATAAATTGATTCAAGTATAGAAATGGAGTTCATTTAAAGACTAGGTTACATAAATGTTTGTGCTACTGGTAGGCAGATGTGTAGGGGAGGATGAGAAAAGCGAGAGGCACATAATTGAGTTTAGCGAGATGCTGAAGTCACTTGTCATGGAGAGGGTGCTGGGGCAGGATGGGCACAGAGCACTCTTCTGAGGGCACTCGTCATGGGCAAGACCGCCCTCCCCTCCGCTCTGCCCACTCCCAGTATTTACTGGGTGCAGTAGGCATATGAAGTCTCCCCCACTCCCACCCCCGCCTGTGCTGCAGAGACGAGAGGAAGGAGGTGTATAATTTATAAGCAGTGCAGAGAGATTTCAGCCATGCATAAATAGTTAGCCAGCATCTGGCAGGTGCCAGGTGGTGTTCCAGGAACGAGAAGACAGCACAGAGAGGAGCACGCGGTGTCATCTTCCCGTGAGTTTGCTTCTGGTTGGGCAGGCAGGTGAGACAGGGCCTCCGCGTTTCCTGACAAAAGAAGGAGCAGAAAGCTCCAGCTCACAGCTGTCAAGTCCACTCGGCCTCCTGGCCGCCCTCGGTGTTGGGGGAGAGCTGTGTGCAAGGGACTGCCAGGGGCTCTGACCTGAGGGCAGGAGAGTGCCAGTCCTTCGCTCAGCTGAGCTTCCAGGTGGGGTTGAAGCACACACTTGTAGGGAAGCAGTCTAGCGTTTTAAAGTCGTCTTCTCTTGCAGCGTGGGTGCTTGGAATTCCCGTCTTAACCTAGGGCTCCCCTCTCCTCTCCTTAACTGAAAGGATTCTGGTTCCAAATAAGGTCATATTCACAGTGTAGGGGCAGGATTATATATATCTTTTGGGGGGGGTGTCATGGCGGAACCCCTAATATTCAAACTGTGCAAGCCTCCAAGATGGCACCATGATCCTTTTGTATGGCCCCCACTTCCCGAGTGGAACACGGACTGCGATTCATATTGAATGAATAGAATGCAGCCAATGGGATGGGGGCGTGCTTCTCAGATCAGATTAGGAAAAGGCAGTGGCTTCCCCCAGGAGCTCCCTAGTCCACAGTCTGTGGGAAATGTTGGTGTCCATGTACTGAGCTCACCCTGAGGAGAGACTCACACAGAGGGCCACCCCGGCCAGGACACAGGCAGTGAGTGACTGGGGCAGAGGTGTCCTGGGTGACCACAGCCCCACTGACAGCCAGTCTGCAGCTGCAGGAGGGAGCCAGAGCGAAGCGCACCCATCTCCTCTTCCCCAAGAGCCAACTCACAGCAGCCACAGGGCAACAGGCACTGTCTGTCATCGTCGAGCTGCTCTGTTCCTGGGAGGCCCTGTGGATCTGCCACCGAGGGCCACTGCACTCTTCCAGGGGCTCTAAAGGGCTTTCTCACCAACGCATCTGCTCCAGGAGAAAATCCGTCAGAAGATGGGGCCAAACGGTGAAGCTCATGTTTTTCCTTTGTTTGTTTTACAAACCCACATGCGTCCTTACAACTGAACCAGTCGATCGGGAATGATCAGCAGAGAAAAGATGGACCTCACAGCGTTTCACTGGGTTTGGATCCACAACCACCAATGCTCCCGGGAGCCCCAGGAGACAGGTCAGACAACGCACGGCATCCACCACCTACAATCTCTCTGGAGTGTTGAATATCAAGGGTGCTCCTTTGAGGACCTCGGGTGCACCTGATGCCAGGCGGGGTGTTTTCACTGGCCTCGGTCACATGTGAAAGCTGCACGTTGAACAAAGGAGTCTGAAGCAGACTTGCTGTCTGTGAATGAGGGAGCTGACGAAGAATATCAAAAGGAAGACAGACTGCCAAAGGGACAGACTAATCTGTGCTGCAATCATTGTGGCCACACTACTCCTTAGAAGCAAAGGGGGTGCGAGCTGGTATCAGGTGAGATCGGTCCCTGGGGAAGAGCAAGCCCCTGGTTGATCAAGTAGAAGGGCGGCACAAAAGAAGAAAAAGACCCTCAGTAAGATGGATGGACTCCGGGACGTCAACGATGGCCCGGACATGGCCAGCACTGTGAGGGTGGCCCAGGACTGGGCGGTGTCTCCTCCTCCCGTACATCTGGTCCCTGTGAATAGGACTCAACCGGAAGGCACCTAGCCACCATGGCAAGGGCGGTGATTGGATGCTGTGCCATCCATGTCGGCTAGTGATGAGCCTACAGGAACATAAGATTTCTGAGCCTGGGTTCTTGGGGGGAGAGGATCGATCACTGGGTCTGTGTTCCTCAGTCACTACTGGGGAGAGCGGTGAGTGAGATTCAGACACCATCATTTTCGTTAACAGTTAAGTGCTTCCCATTGTGCCACCCCAGGGTGCCACAACAGCAATATCCACCTATACTGGTTGTATCGTTTCAAAGAGTTCCAAAGCTTTAAGGGATTACACAGCACAATGCTGTTTGATGTCCTCTCACCATGGCATCCGGAGGGGCTGAAAGGAGATGGCAGTCAAAACAGGAGATGCATGTCTGAGTTCTCTAAACCAAGAGAAAGAGGCCAAACACACCAGGGAGAAGATGGTAGCATCCAGCATTGTTTTCCTGCTGCTGCTGCATGTATCCTATGTCAGTCTGGCCCAGCAGGGCAGAACAGACCTGCTTCACGGGGGTTCGGGGTCTGTAACTCTTCCCGGAAATTGACCACTTTGTCTTTGTCCCGAGGAGAAGCTGGAGAAGCCTAACCTCAGACCTCCCCAGTCAGCTTCCCACTGCTTAAACCACTGTGACATGGGGCACATGGTTACTGCTTGGTTGAGAGGCACAGCAGCAGAGAGAAGGGATAGTTAAAATAGGAATACGTGCGGGAAGAAGGCCCGGATGATCCAGGACTTTGGGAAAAGCGAGTGACGCCTTTCATGTGGCTGTGAGTTCACTCTGGGAACTGCGCCCATCCAGGAACAGGTTGCTATGTGGACACTGCCCGGACACTGTCTTAGCCTCTTCATCCTGCTGCAGAAGTCGGGCCTTCCTCTTCTCCCTGGCTTGGGTAGTCTCCACCCTGCCAGGTCCTGCCTTCCAGGCTTGATCCTTTATCGTGTAGAAGGTCCTCCATGAATGTCTGCTAGCCCGGGCCTCCTCTAGTGTATGTGTCTGTATGTGTGTCTGTGTGTCTGTGTATGTGTGTGTCTATATGATGTGTGTGTCTGTGTGTGTGATGTGTGTGATCTGTGTATCTGTGTCTGTGTGTGTGTATGTGTGATGTGTGATGTGTGTGCGTGCTGCTCTTTATGTAACTCAGACACAATCAGGGTTAGGAGGCTTAGGATCCACCTACCCTACATTCATATTTGTCATGTCAGTTTAGCCCACACCCTGTGTTGTTCTGGCTGAATATGGTAAGTAATTGCACGCCTCTGATCGGCGCTGCTCACAGAGAGGGTGGCAGCTACCATCTGCAATGCTTACTCAAGGGTGACTTCCCCTCCTTCTGGGGCATCAGTGACCACAAGGATAGCCCCACTCTTCCTGGGGACACCGGCATGATTGACTTGGGCTTGCGGCAAAATGCTCCTTGTGCTTCTGGCACGAATTGGGTTGGCCATCAGGAACCTTGCCCTTCTAATCCTCGATTTGGCTGAGAGACGTTTTTTCCAGAGGACTGTTGCATCTCCACTCCCACATGAGGCAGGGTCACCTTCTCGTTCCCTGTAGATCGCTCTTCAGCTTTGGCTTGGGTCACTCTAACCTTGCTGCATTCTACAGGAACAGCTCGTGGGCTTCACAGGTGTGGGGCAGGGAGGTCCTCTGTTCCATGGACCTGTGATGGCAGCCATTCACCGTGCACCTGGGTGAGGAGTCGGGGACAGGAACTTGCCGTGGCTCTGGGTGTGTGGCCCTTCTGTTCCCCCATCCATTTCCAGATCCGTCCAGGTGCCTGTGTGCAGTCTTCGTGGTCCTGGGGTCATCAACCACTGGCCAGTTGCTTATCACAGCCTGTGACACCGCCTGCAGATCCAGTGCAGGAAGAGAAACAGCATCTGCCCTGGAGGGACTGGTGCTCACAGAGAAATATAGTCCTGAGGACGAGAGACCACAGCAGAGAGTAAGAATGTGCGGCCCCCCAGCTGGCAGTCAGCAGCTGGCTCTGGGACTCAGCTCCTGAGTGTGTGTCCAGAAGAAGACAGCTGGGTCGGGGGTTGCGCTTCTGGGACTGGAAGGAACTGTCCTGTGGTTCCTAGTTTGGTCTCTGAGTGGATTTCCCAAACGCAATGCCCATTCTTATAGATTCTGCAGGGTAAACCTCCCTGAGGATGGGGATAGGGTTTTTCTAAACTGAGGGTCTGGGGGCTAAGAAGGGGTTGCTTGCTGTCAATGCAGATGACCCCCAAGCTTGGGCACTAGGAAGACTCTGTTTGGGAGGGAGTTGTGTTCTCAGTGTTAAATAGCTCCAATTCCCGTGAGTGTAGTCTAAGGAAGTGCAATGACCTGGTATCTGATACAATGTAATCACTTTCCACAATGTGATCTACTGCAAGGTAATCATATTCCATTTATGTATTCCATACATAAATATTGTTCCTGTGTGGATCACTCCACTTGAGTTAAAGATCAGCTTTAAATGACTCTCCCCAGGCAGTAAAGGTTTAGAAGAAGAGCAGATGTAAAAAAAAAAAAAAAACCAGGTATGTGTCCCTTGTTCATACCACAAAAGTCTAAGAACACATAGGAGAAGACCAGCCAGCAACATGACCAAGTCAACCAAGCCCTGAGACTCTTAGCCAGGAGCCTGAGGGAAGGTGGGAGACCACCCAGTCACGTGAAGAGCCCTGGGGCCGTCCAGCAGCCCACTGTGGAACATCCTGGTCCTTAGTGGTGAGCTGGCACCCTCTGTGCTGGGCCCAGCTCTTGTCTTTTCAAGAGAAGCCAGCAGAAGAAGCATGCTCCCAAGACAGCAGTGCGATGTGATGTGCGTGTGTGTGTGTATGTGTGTGTGCCCCCTCAGTATGGGTGATAGTGGGTGATCGGGGAAGTGTGTGTTTTTCCATGCGTCTGCATGTGTCCGTCAGTGTGGATCCAAGGTGGGCAGGGACCTGGCAGGGTGCCGGCAGCTCCCAGGGTCACAGACCACAAAGGCCACTGGCCACAGAAGCCCTGCACAGACAGGATCCAATCAAACAGGAAGAAGAGGCACAACAGAGAGGGGCCAGTTCTCCACAGGTCTCCTACATGTACCGCACCCCCAAGGAGACAACATTCGTCTGTGACTTGATGACAGAGGGACTCCAATCACACCTTCCCACAGGTGAACCAGGTTGCCACCACCCAGGGCCACAGGAGGTGGGGTGAGGATGGAAGACCTCACAGGTCCTGGCCTGGATGAGGTCAGAGGGCATTCGTTCAGGCCTGCACTGTGTTCTCTTGGCCCAAGTCCTTGTCTGTCTCTTTTACAGAGAGAGAGAGAGAGAGAGAGAGAATGGCCTGGATCCTTCCTCCCTGCATATGTCCCTGACCATCTTTTCCCACCATTCAGTATTTAGCCCAAATTCTTCATTCTCTAATGAAGTTCTACAGATCACCATTTGTCTAAGTCTAACCACTGATGGGTTAAAGTCTAGTCTTCCCCAGCCACCCAAGACAAACACCACCTTGTGGAGCCTAACCTCTGTGGTTTTCATCCAATTTGCAGAGGGGTTGACTTGGTGATGTGAATGAGACACACTTAGAGTGAAGTAAGTCGTAAGCCAGTCTGCTTAGAGGCAAAATGAGGAAGCAGAGACAAAACAGAGGCCGAGGCCGAGGGGGGTCTTCAAGGAACCAGGCCCTGGTGGAAACTAAGGAGACCAGGCATCCTCCAGTGCCCCTAGAGGGAGGGCCTCCTAGATACCCAAGTCCGAATTGGGACATGGTGCCTCTCACCTGGGGAGAGAAGATGACGTCTCTGGGTCTTCGCCCCGAGCCTGGGGCCTTGTTTTCCAGAGTCCTGGAGAATCACAGCGAAGACAGAGCCCCAGCACCCCCTCTTCCACAGCAGGTCTCATTGTGGTAGACAGAGGAAGAATTTCATCTTGCTGGCATCCACCAACGGTGCTCCTGGAGACCAAAGGATACATTCGTTGCATTGGGCCTCCTTTGGGGGAGGGAAAGCAGCAGCTTACTCTGAGGACTTAGGTGCGTCTGACCCAACCCAACCGCGGTCACTGTAATCACCTCATGGGGAGGCGGCAGCTGTGCCCTAAAGGCCAAGAAGAATCAACACGTCTGAACTGTGGTGCTGCCAAAGGAGACTGAGGCTGCCAAAGGGACAGACAGACTTGCCTGGAAGAAGTACAGCCAGAGGGAAGCATGGGGAGATTCGTCAGGGAGACCACACCCTGGAGAAGGACAGCATGCTTGGTAACAGGGAGATTCAGTGGAGGAGAGGAAAGACCTCCGGGAGACAGATGGACTTGGTGGTTACAAGAATGGGCTCAGGCAGAGGGACCCTGGCGAGGTTGGTGTGGCACCAGGCAGGGTTTGGTTCTGTTGTGGATAAGGTTGCTCAGGGTCAGAGCAGCGTAAGGTAAAGTGACCAGATTTTAAGCAGGACACCATTGACTGGAGGAAGAGTGACTTCTTGATTAAAAATTTGGTCTACATGGAGCAACAAAGTTTTTCATTGAACGCAAAAATAGTATTGCACTATACTTATATTAATTTTAAAAGGCTACAGGACACCGTTAAATTGTTAAAAAGCAGAACATCTGGTCACTTTAGCCTTTTGGGCACCAAACACCTAGAGCAAGGGCATCTCTTTCAACCCACAAGAAACAGTCCACATCCTTCCCCACAACCAGGTTAGCATACCTGCAACCACAGGGCCCACAGAAGTGTCCCCGACTGTGCCCTGCAAATAGTGGCAGGTGGTGGTGGGGGAACTCTGTAAACATGTGCCCATGTGTCCAATGAATGAATGAATTAATTAATGCATCATTCTGTTCAGCAGCCTGCTGAGTCATTTAAGGGAACACAGAGAACACTTTGGAAACATCTTTAGAATCTGTTGGCAGAAATGCGATAAAGTTTTAATAAAAAAAACATACCACCATCAGGTCAATTCTGGCCCAAGTCCACCTTATATAGGACTTCTCTGACTGTCCATCTCTCTGGGAGCAGACAGCTTCACCTGCACAAGAAATCACCAACCTTGAGAGAAGCAGGCCTGTGTCTAGGCCTCAGTGACGCCAGGCGGAAGGGAAAGAACAGAAACAACCTCTGATTCAAGCATTCCCCATAAAGCTACTCTTCGTCACCATTCCTTGGGCTTCAGCCGGGACACAGGTGAGTCTTTCCTCTAGCAGGACCCTCCTGCTGCCCGGCTGTGGCTCCTGCTTCTGATGAGCCCCATGTGATCAGCAGTGCTTCCTGGAGAGGTAAAAACAAACAGCCCAAATGCACCACCCAGGAAAGACGGGTCTTTGGGAGAGGAGACGAGGAAAGACGCTCCCCTGTCTCCTCTTACAATCTGCAGGCCGAGTTGTGAGAGGTCCTGAGCACGCAGTCCAGGGGGCACAAGGCAGCCCCAGTGCTAAGGGTTCCAGCACCAGCTTCACCACCAACAGCAAGGATGCACTCCATGCCCAGCCCCCGTCGGGAGGCCAGCTCTGCGCACGAGCATGGTCAGGACCCCCCCAGGCAGTGGATTTTCACAGCAGCCCACGGAGTGTGATTCTGTGAATCGACTTCATTTCACAGCAGAACAAACGAAGACGCTGGGATTGCCAGGGCGCCGTGCCTGGACCACCCTGTTCCCGTTCCTATGGGGCAGCACTGTGATTGAAATGCAGAGAATCGACCCGCAGAGCCTTCCCACTGACATCCCCCGCGGGGCTGAGTTTTGGACCCAAGGGAAGGAATGAGCAGGGCACATCTAGAGAACAGGAGAGCTGTTCGAGGGTGTTCCAGGTGACAAAGGAGGCCCTATCTCAAAAGTGACCTAGGAGAACACTGAGCCCTAAAGGGACAAAGACACCCCAAGCCATAGGGACGGGCAAGGGGTCAGTGAGCACGGGGTCACAGTGGTGCCCGGGGGTGTTGAAATCCAGAGCTTCAAACAGCCATGAGAGGGCCCAGGACGCTGTCCAAAGGCGTAAAGGTGGCAGATCTGTCCATCACAGGCCCAGGGGACCACAGATGGAGGCAGGCATCGGCACAGGTGTGTGGTTAGAGAGAAGGACCGACAAGGTTGGTTCCGGGGCTTCCCACCCAGGCAGTGCGGGTGAGACCGACAGGCCACGACTCAGGGCTATGGGACCTCAGTCCTGTCCCCAGCTTGGTGACCTCTATGAAGGACATGTGTCTGGAAGCCCCAAGGGGAGACCGTTCCTCCCTGGGCTGGCTGACCAGAGAGGGGTGGAGCTAATTCAAATGCGAGGGAGGACTTCACCATGTGGAGGACTTCACCAATGGACTGGGGACTGTCACCGTCAGGTCTAGCTGTGCAGACAGGAGCAACTCAGAGTGGGAGCTGGAATACAGGAGAGGAAGAGAAACCAGCCAGATGTGGTTGTTGTTGGTTTATTTACTTTCCACTGCTGGAACCCATGGATGGACAGATAAAACACACCAGTCTTCATCTGGACATGCCACCAATGTTGCTCAGATAACCCACACTTTGTCACTGTGTGAGGCCATCAGGCGTCCTGGAGACAGAAGGCCTAGCTGTCAGACCACCCCTCCTCACCTGCATCCCAAACATGGTCCTCGTGCATGTGTGTCTCCCCAAACCCTGTCTTAGAGAGGTGGATACCCTGACACCCATAACCATTCAGATCTAAATGTGCAGTTATCATTTATGAGGCAAGGCAGATGAGGCACCTGGCAGGGCCATGGTAAAGCGTTCAGCTGCTGCTAAGCAAAAGCCAGCCTGATATGCGGCGGAAGAAAGACCTGGTGATCAGCTCCAAAAAAATAATGAAGACTCAGAAAACCCCACAGGACAGTTCTGCTCCGGGGACCCTGAACGGCTGCATGGGCTCGGCAGCGCCAGGAAGAATGCTAACGCCACGTAAACTTGTTCACGGAGCCCTGGTGGTGTAATGGTTACCCGTTGGACTATTCTCCAGCAAGGTCAGTGGTTCCGAACCACCAGTCGCTCCCTCGGACTTTCTGCTTCCCTAACAAGTAAGGTCTCAGAAGCCAGCGGAGCTGGTTCTTCACTCGCCCCGGGCCACCTTCAGTCAGAATCACCTCCAGAGCAGTGCATTTGTACTGACTTTTATGGGTGAGAGTTTAGTGCCCCTTGAACTTTCTAAAAGGGATGAGACCCCTTTGTTTCAGAGACAGTTCAGGAAGAGGGCTTCCAGAGAGGCAGGCG
>PVJH01003860.1:0-134853 GCA_004026705.1 Nesogale talazaci | reverse complement strand
AGATACTTGAGTGGAGGTCCAATGCCCATCTGTTGTCCTACTACTAACCCTATAAGTATACACATTAATCTCTTTCCCCATCCTCACTTATAAATATATGCCCCTATGTACATACCTGTATTTGAACCTCTATAAATGTTCATTATCCCCCAGTTCCTTCCTCTATTTCCATTTGCTTCCCTCTTATCCCACTATCATGCTCACTCTCCAATTGGGTTTCAGTATTTTTTCTCTGTTACATAAGTCTTAATCATTCCCTATTGGCCTTCTCTCACCCACCTTGTCCCTGCATTCGTATCAATTGTTATTCCCTTTTTCCTGGGCTGGTCAACATCACCGCCTTTCCCCCTCCTCCCCCTCTTCAATGTCCCCTACCCTGGAGCCATCAGACTTATCATTTTCTCCTCCAACCTCTTTGTCCAGTCTATCTTGTCTAGATAGACCTGTAGAGGTAGCAATATGTACAAGAAAGATCTCCTAAAATGGAGCAACTTAAGCAAATAAAACAATGATAACAACAGCAAGAAACCCCCTCAATGTACTATACAATATGTAACAGAATAACAAAAATAATAAAAAAATAGCAATATAAGAACCTGTATAAAGTGCAAGGTCTGTTATTGACCCCTAGTTGAGTTGGATGGGGTGCCAATACCCTGGCCCCAAAGTATATCCTTGTTACTCCATCTGTGACTCTACGCTCTGCTGCCCACTCTTAGTGCTTTGCATTGGTGTGGTTGTGTCCAACAGGGTATAATCTTGACCCCGCTTCTTCTACCTGGCCCCAATAGGCCTTGGGTCTGCGAGGGTAGCCGTATTTCTTAATGGGGCTGGCCGTGCAGTCCTCTTTGTGCAGTAGCTGTTCTGAGTGGGATTATTGCCCTGAAGGCTCGGTGGGCCAGGATGCACATCATTCTCTCTTCCTCCCCTTTCATTTGTTCTCATGTGCTCTGGTCAGGCTTATCTCACTCCCCAAGCTTCAGCTTCAGTGGCTGTGGGGAGATAGGGTCGATTTTCCAAAATTTTAACAGATAACACACACACACACACAAAGAGAGAGAAAGAACTAAGAGAGAACTTAAAACAGTGCCTGACATACAGTAAGTACACAATAAACTCTAGTTACTGAGAAACTCTTTTTAAAAGCCTCACTTCCTCAAGTTAAGACCCCCATTGGGGGTGAATTCTTACAACTCCCAACAGTTTCTCTAGAAATGCTGTTGCTGCTGAGAGGGGCCATGAAGTCATACTGACCCTCTGTCTAACAGACCACAACACTGTCGGGTCCTGTGCCAGCCTCACAATCATTGCTCTTTGAGACCATTGCTGCAACCACTCTATCCATCTGTGATAGTCACATAATCTGGTTTCCATTTGAGGATTCACAATAAAGGGGTGGAGTCTGGGCTATCAATGAGGTCATAGCCAATGAGGCCTCTGTATAGCATGGGGTTCTTCTGAGGATTCTGGGAACTCCTGTCTTCCTCCTTGGAGGCTGGAGTCTTTCTCTCTCCCTCTCGCTCTCTCTTCACTCTCTGCGAGACATCCTTGTGGAGAAAATAAATGGAAAGAGACTGATAGAGGCTGAGCCCCAGTAGCACAGTGGTTGTGCGCGCGACTGCGGCCCACTGGGATGGAGGTTCAATTCCAGCTCCACACGAGCAAAGGCTGGGCCTTCTACTCCCACCACCAGAGGGCAGTGATGCCCCTTTTTCACTGACCTTTTACTTTTGCAAGCATGATGTCCTTTTTCAGGAACTGGTCCCTCCTGATAGCATGTCCAAAGTTTTGCTGTCCTTACTTTTACGGTGTATTCTGGATGCACTTTCTTCCCAGATAGATGTACTTTTCTTCTCGCTGTCCACATTATTGTTGTTAGGTGCCATTACAGAATGAAACGCGGCTCAGCCTTGCACCATCCTCACAAATGCTGCTATGCTTCAGTCCATAGGTGTATGCACTGCGTTAGTGCATCCTGTTGAGTCTTCTTATTTTTAACAGCATGATGGCCTTTTCCAGGGACTGGTCTCTCATGACTGCATGTCCAAAGTATGTAAGATGTAGTTTTGCCATCGTTGCCTCTAAAGACACAATAGTGTTTGATAATCCCCCCCATTCTGTTGGAGGACCTTTCTTTGGAATGGGCAGAAATCCATATCTCTTCCAGACAATTGGCCAAAGAGCTATCTTCCAAATATATGGGCAACAATGAGTGAGCACCCACTATCATTGCATCTGCTTGTTGAGACATTTTAATTTGTATTTTCAATTCCTGGAGCCTTGTTTTTTCATCAAGACCTTCAGGGTAACTTGGATTTCTTCCTTTAATACCATTGTATTTGACCATATGTGACCTCCTTTAATGGTGGAAAGTTGACCATTGGTTTTTAATCCAGTGGCTTGGTACATTCCTTCCAGGTTGGCTTTATGCTTCCTGTATCCCTCGATATTTTGTCCATTTTGCTGTTGCTAGATGTCATCAGATAAGTTCCAATCCATAGAGACCCTCCTGATGCATAACAGGTGAAACACTCCCTGTCCAGTATCAACCTCACAATTGTTCCCACATGTGAGCCCCTTGATGTGGGCATTGTGTCAGTCCTTGAGGATTCTATCTTGTGATTTCTACTGTCATTTCTTTCGAGGCCATTATTGTCAAGCTACTAATCTTCCCTTGTTTTCAACCTTTGTGTTCAAATCACTAGTTTGAATCGTTATCGAGGCATTTGTTGTTGTTGTTTTACCTAAAGGTAGTTTATTATTTCACCCAGCTAACCCTTAACTAAGAACAAAAAAGAGGTACACAAAACTAGATTGGGTGATATGAGTTTTAAAATATTCGTGACAATATTCAGTACTGTTATTTAGGATACCTCTGCTTGATTGGCACCTTCCTTGCTATTCTCTTTGCTTTTATCTGAGCATCATCTCTGTGTGCTTTATCTTTAGCCTTCTTTCCCCTAGTCGTTTGCCATGCTTCTTCTCCCCCCACCCTTCCCCCAACAATTTTCTTGGCATATAATTCACATATCACACAATTCAATCATTCAAACATATCAAGAAGTGTTGTGGGATCAGTTTTAGGCCATTTTCTTCATTCTTGTACGCATTGTTATTAGCACCCCATTTTGGTTGTATTATTTGTTCAATTTCCGATGGCAGAAAGTGGCAAACTGAACACAATAACAAGAACCTACAGTGTTTTAATCTTTAGAATTAGTGGTTGGTATGTAACTTCGAGAAACAAAAACATTAAGTAGATTTCCTTGTCCAAACCAGACTCCCTGCCATTGAGTAATTCTGATTCATAGCCACCCTGCAGTACAAGATAGAACTTCCCCTAGGGGCTTCTGAGACCAACTCTTTCATCTTTCTCCCACAGAGCAACTGGTGGTTTCAAACTGTCGGCCTTAACAGCTCAATGGGTTACCACTAAACTGCCTGGACTCCTTATAGATATGTGGAGCTGATCTCATCACGGACAGAATTGTATTCATACTTAGGATATACCTTGATTGAAATATTCATGTGCACGTGATGATCCACTCATGAAAGGAAAACTATGAACTAATTCAATAGGAGTTCTCTAATGTAGCTTCTTAGAAATACTCAGCGAACTTTCAAAAGTCCCAATAATGGATCCTACTTCAAACCAAACAAATCAGAATCCCTGGGAAGTGGGATCTGGACCCAAGGACTTTTTTAATGTGCCCCAGTTGTTTTTATATGTAAAAGAAACTTCTTTTAGAGGCACTGCCATAATATCATGGTATAACGTATGTTATTAGTGAAATTAGTCCGTTTGCCACTAATCCAGCATCCAATAGGTTGCAAAAGAGATCAATAGAAATTGAACTCAGAATGAGGTTGTGCAGAACCTTCTTGTTACTTTCACCCCCTCTACATTCTGTCCTCCACACAGCAGCCAGAATTACCATCAAACACACAAATCAGACTGATCATGTTGAAAATGCAGGCAGCTCTGCCAAACCCTCCGGTAGCTTCCTCTTTCAACCAGACAAAATATTCTGACCCCTCCCCAGGGCCTCTGAGGCATTCCATACTTACACATGGGTATTCTTTTAAAACAGGAGCTCTGGCGGCATCATGGATTATGCCATGGGCTGCTAACTGAAAAGTCACCCACTCGAAACCACCAGTCAGCCCACAGGAGAAAGAGGAGATGTTTACTCTGGTAACAAGGTACAGTTTTTGAATCCCATGGCTACAGTTCTCCCCTCTCCTATAGGGTCACAATGAGTTGATATCAACTCAATGACAGTAAAGTTTTATTATGATAGCTAGTATCATGTTAAAAGCATAACTCAGCATATGCATAACCCAAAGGTTAGAAATTCTAGCCACCACACCCTGCTTGACATACTCTTTAGCCTTGAACTCATCACCATTTCTGTTTTCTCTGCAAAATGAGAATCGCGATTAGGATGAGTGTTGAGGTGACTTCTGAGTGCTAGGTGTGTGCTAGCCATTAGACTCCAGGCCAAGGCCCTATGCAGGAAGAGCAGCAATCCCGGAAACAATCCTTTTCTTGCACCTCTCCCTTTGTATTTTATGTTGGCCTTTCATTTGCATTTACCACATTCAAGGAGGAGGTGAATAAACTTGACACCAGCTGACACCTTGGGAACGCTCGTCAGATCAAATCAGGGCAGAAAAGGTGGAAACAAACCATACCCGAAACTGCCCACAGGCTGGCCACTGAGAACAGACTCGAAGCCCACTCATCTCCTGCAAGAGACCAGAGCCACTGTCAATGGAAAAGGAATGGCTCCATTTCCTGAACATCTAAGGGCCCAAACAGACCCCAACAAGAGACTACAGCCTCTGCTTCAGTCGGGCAAGAAAAATGGATCCTGCTTGGGACAAATAAGTGATCTGGCCTTTGGGTTAGCAGCTGGTCCTCTACCAGTCCTCCTTAAGTGCAATTTTATTGACTTCGTAGTCCCCTTCATCTCCTCTCTGTGGCCCCAGCGTTCTTAACCTGCAGACCCCCAGGAGAACTGCAGGTTGAATGCAGGAAGTGCACCATGGAGAATTTGTTGAGACTTGATTTTCTCGTATTTCTGATAAGAATCGAGTATTTTCTTCCCTCCATCATAGTAAACCAAGCACAGTCACACTCGCATTGCCTATGACTTAGAAACCATTAGAAATCGCAAAGGTTTTCCAATCACATTTCAGTTGTTGTATGGGTCTCAAAATACTGGTAACACTGATCACTCTTCTGGAATGATAGCAAATATTAGACTTATTGCTAGGTCTGATTAACAACATGTTATTAAAGAAGTGCATGTGTCACTCTACCAAAAATCTGGCTCTTTGAAATATTTTCATAGTTGTATTCCAGTATAATGGGCTTCTCTTGGTATCTTCCCTACTGTATTTTATGCATTTAAAACATGCTTTTAAAATAATCACTTCATGAGGGAGGGAGGATGGGGGAGGGTGGGAAATGAGCTGATACCAAGGGCTCAAGTAAAAAGAACATGTTTTGAAAAGGATGATGGCAACATATGTACAGATATGCTTGACACGATGGATGGAGGGATTGTGATAAGAGTTGTACGAGCCCCCAATAAAACAATTTAACTCAACAAAACAAAACATTTTCTTGGGGGGGGTCAATGGGGAGGTAATAATGATGGGTACAAGAAGGAAGACATCCTCCAACTCATTGTGGTGATGATTATACAACACTTCTTGATGCGATTGAATGATGCAATTTCAGGATATGTGCATTCTATGCCAAGAACACGGGGGTGGGGGGAGAGCAGAGAGGAAGAAATCTATCAAAAGAGAAATTTTTTTTTAATGAAAGCATTTTCGGGGAGGGAGTTCATAAGGTCACACTAGCCCTTCAAAGGAGTCTGAAACACCAGAAAGTTTAAAGACCACCGTTCCTGGCTCACACTTTAGGTCCAACACTGAAGTGGACCAGTGCTCTCTCATCCATTCTTTGGACACTTTTTAACCTTAGGCACCTTTGCAGCACAGACAAGGCCTATCTCACTCGGCTCCTTCACAGGCCCCACTGAGTACCTGGCAGTGTTTCTCCACCTTTGCAAGCCATCTCCAACGTCATTGAGTCCGCTTCAGCTATCTATGGAGGGTTTCTCAGGCTGTAAATCTTTACTTAAGCAAACAGTCTCCACTTTCTCCCACGGAGCAGTTGGTGGATTTGAACTACCAACCGTGCAGTTAGCGGTCCAATGCTTACCTACCAACGCCATCAGAGCTCCTTGACAGGCCACACTCACTGTCATGGCGTCAGCTCTGACTTACCGTGACCCTACAGGGCAGGATAGAACAATCCCTGGGGAACAGGAAAGCTCATCATTCTTGGGCAGAGTGGTGGTTTTGAACTAGTATCCTTGCCTTAGCAGGCCAAGCTCTAAGCTACTAGACCCCCAGGGTTCCTGGCCATGCTACCCTTTCATCAGTGCTCATGCCCACCCTGACTTTTCTCTGACACCCAAACATAAGCTGAACACTGGGGTTAAAAAACACTCTATTTTTAAACCCCTCGCTCGTCTGTCATCATCACCAGAATTTGTGTCTCCTCCATTTTACCAACAGCCCTGGTTGAGAATTACTTGAAATAAAAAATCCTTGGGAGGTGCCAGCATAAGCCACTTTTGTCTTTGTCTATCCTCTGCTGGGCATTTACCTCCCTCCTCTCTGTAGCCAGGGTCTCCAGTTAGAATCGGTTGACTGCTCCCACTCCTGACCTGGGGAGTTAGGGAGCACAGCCTCTTGGAAGTGGTGTGGGAAATTTCCTTTTTCCAAATAGGATGCGTGTGAGTTCTAAGGACAATGAAGTGACCAAACACTAAGAGGGGAGGCAGAAGCCACACAGAAAACACAAACGTTCAAAGCAAGCTTGTCTTCAGAGACTAGATCCCTTATCCCAGGGTGACTCCAATCTGGCCTTACACTGACTGGCCTGGCACCGATCGTTGTTCACTCAAGTCCCTGTTATTTTCCTCTCTCTGGCTGCCTGGGATGTGAAACTTGGCAACTCCACACCCTCCCCAGAGGGAGCTCGTGGTTGGCACAGCTGCTAGGCCTGGCGGGATTCTCGGGTCCTGCCAACGTCTGTTTCCTGACATCTCTCTAGGTGTGGGCAGTGTAAGAAGAGAAGGAGGCCAATGACATAATCCTGAAGAAAGCCAACATCTGAGGAGCAGGGCGAGTCTGAATCCAGGAAAGAAACAGATAAAGAATGAAGGGTGAGAGGAGCTAGCCCATGAGGGTGGCACGCTGTGGGGTCTGAGCTGTGTGGCTTTCTCTTTGGTTCCCCCCTGAGGACGATTCTGGTACTGCACTTAGCCCTACACCTCAGCCCAATGCCCTAGGGAGTGTGACTTCCTGTCACACGGGGAGTGTTACTAGCTTCAGACCTTATAGTTGATGACAGAGCAGAAGTGCCCCCAGAGTTTCCTAGGCTATAATCTTCACAGGAGCAGATCACTCGGTCTTTTCTCACGCTGAACCCCTGGGTTCATTTTACTCATGAACCTTTCAGTTAGCAGTCTAGTACTTAATTAATCACTGTGTCTCCAGGGTTCAATAGTCTCTCTCTCTCTCTCTCTCTCTCTCTCTCTCTCTCTCTCTCTCTCTCTCTCTCGCATGCGCACTCTCTCTCTCACACACACACACACATACACACACACACACCTTGCTTTGTTCTTGTCCCATTCTTCCAGTACTCATTCCTAGGCACCACTTCCTGCCTTCTTCCTCCCTTTAATGCAGACCTGATGTCTCAAACTGGGGCAGCCATCTTGCCACCCACCATAACATGAAGGAAAGGCCTTACCAACTACCTCCAGACTTTGAGTTATGTATGAAAAACAAATCCCTTTGGGTTTAAGCCATGCCCTGTTGAGTTTCATTACTTTCAGACAAAAGCATTCCAAATTTGTTTAAAATACATTCCTTGGTTTCCCCATCCTTGTGCTATGAGACTCACTAAGAAGCCCTTAGTCCACAAATGTACTGGTGATTCCATTGATAGCCTTTAGATACCAGTACCATCTGAGTTCAATTCAATGCCAAGCCATTCTCTTCTGGTTCATTATGTCGAGCTCAGACCCATCGGAGGTTCTGGGCTTATTTCATCACTCCATTTTACTGCAGAGCGTTTTGACAGTGCCATGTATAACATCAACTTTTGCAGCTTAGCTCCAACCCCACTCTTACATGAAATCCCCTGTCATCGAGCCAGCTTGAAATGATTTCCCCCTTTTGGATGCAATTTAAATCTGGACTATCCATTCAGTTCATTTAGCTGAACACTTAGGGTACTGTTATATATTGGTCTTCACTATCTTCCACCATCAAGAGCCTCAGCGGGTCCTCTCATATGCATTGCTCTTGTTCATCTTGTGACTTGACGGGCACAGCGTTGGTGCTTCTCCTTCTAGGGGTCGGTGTTGTTAGGTACCATCAAGCCTGCACAACAGAATGAAACCCTGCCTAGTCTTGCACGGTCTTCACCATTGTTCCTATACCTGAGCCCATTGCTGCAGCCACTGTATCCATCCATCTCAGTTGAGGGTCTTCCTCCCCTTCGCTGCCCCTCCACTCTCCCCAACATGATGTCCTTCTCCAGGGACTGATCTCTCCTGACAACATGCCCAAAGTATGTGAGACGACGTCTCACCAGCCTTGCTTCTGGTTGTACAACATGACAGATTAGTTTGTCCTTTCAGCCATCCGTGGTACTTTCAATATTCTTCTCCAACACCACGTCTAGATGCCTCAGTTCTTCTTCAGTCTTCTTTATGCAATGTCCTAAATACCATGGCTTGGGTCAGACACGCTCTAGTTCTCAAAGTAGCATCCTTGTTTGTTCTTCAATACTCTAACGAGTTCTTGCATGGCAGATGGACCGAATGCAGCTCACCTGTTGGTCTCTTGACTGCTGCTTCCCTGAGTATTGCTAGTGGAGCCAAGCAAGATAAAATCTTTGACACCTTCATTTTTTTCCTCTGTTTATCAGGATGCTGTCTATTGGTCCAGTGTGAGTATTCGGGTCTTCTTAACACTGAGCTGTAATCCGTATCGAAGGCTGCCATCCTTGATCTTCATCAGCAAGTGCCTCAAGTCCTCCTCCCTCTGAGCAAGCAAGGTTGTGTCATCTACATATCGCAGATTGTTAACAAGTCAATCTTGAAGAAATTACTACTACCTCTGTTTCAGACAATACTTTTTTTAAATTAGTTTATTTGCATATACTTTATATATTTATATATTGTATTGTACTTTTAAGCCATATTTAAAAGATTTGTGCAATCATCACCACAATCAATTTCAGAACATCTCCTCTCTTTTTTTCCCCATCTGCCTGTGACCCCTTCTGTGTACCTTTTTACTTCCATTTCACCAGTGATTGGGAAAATCTGTGTTTACTAGTTTCTTAGATGCAATTGATGTAATGTAAAGCCATCTGTTAAATGAGAAATATTCCTGTATGTGTGTGATAATTAACAAATATGATGCTAATGAATGATTTTTAAATTACTATTTCAATATTGACTTGGATTATGCCCATATGATGTCAAAATAACTGGTTTGCATGTGAACACATCAGTCAAACAATTAGTTGCCTTTTTCTGCTGTGCCAAATAATGTGCTTGATTGTCGTTCTCTTACAGAATTGACTGAATTGACCGGTGGTTTTTGCCATCATAAAGTTTAGCCTAGATTCCTTTATGAGTACCAGGAGACCAAGGCAGAGAAATAAAAAAAAAATCTTTCATTTCTTTACACTCCCGAGGACTATTAATAATGAAATATTACAGTGGAGGGAATGTTTCACTAAAGAAGAATCATTTAATAACATTAGTTAACAGCCCTTCCTGTGGGATTTGGTCACCACCTTATTTTGCCTTTATTGTTCTGTAGAGGAGTTCATTATCAAGACTCAAGTACTGCTTTATAGAGACCAAATGAATCACTTCAGGTGGGGCTAAATAAACTGTTTGCTTTGCTGTTGTGTACCATCAAGTCAATTACAATGCACAATAACCCCAGGGGACAAAGGAGAACTGTCCCATAGGATATTCTAGATAGTACTATTTATGGAAACAGATCCGTAGGACCACTCGGTGGGCTCAAAGCACCAACTTCTCCATTAGCAGCCGAGCACTTAATCATTGGCAGCTGGTCACTGTGCCATTGGGCTACCAGGATTCCTCGCAGTAAGTGGTGAAAAAAGCAACATGTTCTCATTTACCTCTTTTATCCTTTCCCTACATCATCCTCATCCCCCACTGGTCAGAGTGGTGGGACAAGATGGACAGATTTGTTAGGCTGAGCTGTCTAGAGAAACAAATCCATTGATGTGTCCGTGTACAGGAAGAAGCTTCAACATCAAGAAGTAATTACATATGATGAAGGCATCCCAGTCCAGACCCACTCAAGTCCATAAATCTGAAACAAGTCCACAGGTCCCTCTTCAGACCCAGGAATGCACATGCAGTAACCCAGACTGCAGGAAGATCACAGGCTGGTGAGTGCAGAAGTTGGACAAAACGTGGAAGAGAAGCAACACTCAGTCAGGGACAGAGTCCCAGCAAGCAGGTAGGCAAAGGGGCAAAGAGAGAGAGAGAGGATTCCAGGGTCTTCCTTATAAGATGGCCACACCCTCAAAGAGGAACCACCACGCTGTAACCTGATTGGATTCACCCCTACTTTCATACATCTTCAAATTGACATCAAATCATTTAACTACCACAGGGGATATAAAGTGACCAAACATCCAGTTTTTTTTAACAATTTAACAACATCCCACAGTGGTTTTCTTTTCCCCATGGCGTTTTAAAGTTAAAATAAATATATTACAATACTACTTTGCACGTCAGTGGTGTCCCGCTTAAAATCTGGTCACTTTAAAAGTGGAAATGAAAAAAAGTGTATTGAGAAAGCTCTTGAAGTGGAGAAAGGAAAGGAATGAATTAGGCGACCTTTCAAGTGATTACAAACCACACCCAGTATTGTAACTTTGGCACTGGTCACCTGGCTACCATCCATATACAACACTAGGTACATTATGTCCTGGTGACCTTCTCACAACTATGAGTTTGTAATCTTCTTTAAGCTTCCTCATCTTGTCTTTTCCCTTCCAAGTATAAAATATAAGTGTAGTATCGTGTTCTCCTGATGTCATAATTTTTGTTTTGTTTTTTAATCTTTTTTAATCACTTTATTGGGGTCTCATACAACTCTTATCACAATCCATCCATTATGTGAAGAATATTTGTACATTTGTTGGCATCATCATTCTCAAAATATTTTCTTTCTACTTGAGCCCTAGATATCAGCGCCTCATTTTTTCCTCTCTTCCTCTCCCTCCCTCACAAACCCTTGATAATTTATAAATTATTATTTTTCATGTCTTATACTCTGCAATGTCTCCTTTCACTCAAGATTCTGTTGTCTATCCTCCAGGGAGGGGGTTATATGTTGATCTGTGATTGGTTTCCCCTTTCTTCCCCCTTCCCCTGCCCCTCCTGATAACACTACTTTAGTTATTGGTCCTGATGGGTTTCTCTGTCCTGGATCCCCCGTGTTTCCAGCTCTAATCTGTATCACTGTACATCTTCTGGTCTAGCCAAATTTGTAAGGTAGACTTGGGATCATGATAGTGGGGGAAAGGAAGCATTAACAAACTAGAGGGAAGTTCTATGTTTCATTGGTGCTATACTGCACCCAGACTGCCTTATGCCATATTTTATGGTTCATGGCATAGAAGAATCTCTCAGAATTGAAAAGTCTGTCAAAGGTTTTGAGTTGTCATCATAAGATGTGTACATCTCAGATGATATGTAATTCAAGATCCCCAAGGAACCTCCCACATCTATCTAAATAATACTTGTGTATTTGCCTACTTTAACACATTTTCAAGACAATTTCACTGGTTCCTATTAGGATGTCATGGGAATTTCCAAGTGAGATTGAAATATGCAAAAGAAAAGGTATTCTTTTTCACCAAGGAGAAATGAAACTATAGACAAACCAAGGAAGAGATAATAAAGATTTTGTCAACATATAATATTAAACAGGAAGAAACAAGTTGCACGTAATGATTTTTTTAAATGCATTGCTAGTGGGGATGAAAATGATGTGGCTACTTTGGAAAACAATCTGGCAGCTGGTTCAATACAGAGTTATTATATGACCTAGCAATTCTCCTCCTAGGTATATATCCAAGAGAAATGAAAACATATGCCCACACAAAAACTTGTACACAATGTGCATAACAGCATTATTCATAATAGACCCAAAGTAGAAACAATTCAAATGCCTACCAACAGATGAATGGTTAAACAGAATGAAATATATGTACACTGCCATTAAGTCGATTTTGACTCAGTGAACCTCCATGGGGTTTCTGAGATGTCTACAGGCACAGACAGCCTCATCTTTCACCCTGAAAGGGACTCGTGGATCTGAACAGCTGACCAATGCCTAACCCCCAACATCAACAGGGCTCCTTAATATATATGAAGACAGCATGTTATTAGTCCACCATTACGAGCAATGAAGAAATGATACTCTCCATAACATGGATGAGTGTTGACAACTTTAAATTAAATGAAAGAAGCTGGACCCAAAGGGTCATATCATGTGATTTACTTCATATGAAATTTCCAGAACAGGCAAGTCTGTAGAAGCAAAAAATAAATGAATGGTACTTGGAGCCCTGGTGGCGTAGTGATTATGTATTGGGCACCTCCCAGAAAGATCATGTTGGAAATCACCAGCCACTCAAAAAATGAAGCTCTCTACTCCTCTAGTGAGTAGAATTCACAAGGGCAGTTTTACCTTATCCTACAGGGTCGCTATGAGTCACCATCGACTCCATGTCAGTGAGTTTGGTTTGGTTTAGTAGATGAGGGTAGGGGAGAACATGGGTAACTGCTGATGGATGTGTGGTTGATTTGGGGAATGTTGAAAATGTTCTGAAATCACATGGTCATAATGGTTCCTGGATATCACAAATGATTTGCACTTGACAACTAACTTGAAGGTTGGTGGTTCAAACCCATCCAACTGCTCCATGGAAGAAAGATTTAGAGAATCTCTTAAATAAATATTATAGCCAAGAAAATGCTGGAGTAATTCTACTCCACAACATATGGATCCATCATGAGTTATTTAGACCCAGTTTAATCAATTTGGTGCTTTTGATTTTATTTTTATGGAGTATTCTGATGGGTTGTATTGCCTTGTAAATATACCAAACTGCATACTTTAAAAAGACAGATTTTATGAAGTATCATTTATATATTTCAATTACAAAAAATACAGTGCCACAATACATTGGTGAGTAGTTACAGGGATAAGTTGAAAGCAAAACTTCAGTTATGGATGCATGAACAAAAACTAAGAAGAAAACTAAAAATACACTTCCAGTTTATAATTTTTTGGCAAGGACACCATGCCCTGAGAACAATATTCCTGCTCAGAGTAGCCAATGCATAGAGAGGATCATAGGGCCAGCCCCACCATGGGGCACGTCCTCCCTCACTGACCCATCACACTAGAGGGGACAATGCTAGAGACACGATGCGGAAATTGTGCCCGATCTGACCCTACTACTCTAGGGCAAAACACTAAGGGTGTGCAACAGAGCAGCAAGGGGGGGAAAGAATGAAGTCCCTGGGGAATAACAAAAGTAGACTTTGGGGCCAGGTCATGGCACCCTATCAAACTGGGCCAGAAAACACTCCTAAAGATCAATAAACAAACTATAAATTTTCTTTTTTGTCATTGGACTTATTGTGGTATTGTTGTTTTGTTTTTCTCTGTCTTTTTTTGTGTTTATAATTGTCTCTGCATGTCTATCTAGATAAGAAAGGCAGGATAAACAATCGAGGGGAAACAATGGGGCCGAGATTCTGGGTAGACACTGGAAAGGGGGAGGTGGGAAAAGGAATTGGGGTGTCAACAAACCCAGGAACAAGTGAACAACAAGTGCTCTAAAATCAATGGTGAGGAGGTCATAGGGTGACTTGGTGGGCCGTGATGAAGGGCAATGTAATTGAGAACAATTACCAAAACCCAAATTAAGGCCAAGCATGATAATTGGACAAGAGGAAAGTCAAAGGAAATAGAGGACAGTACTAGAAGGCAAAGGAAATTTATAGAGGTTTAAATACAGGCATGTACATATGTAAATATATTTATACAGTTATAGAGAAACAGAACTATGTACATATATTTATATGCTAAGTATTAAGGCAGCAAACAAACATTTGGGCCTCTACTCAATAACTCCCCCAATGCAAGAATACTTTGTTCTAATAACCTGCTCTTCTGTGACACTCACCTTCCTGACACAATCTCTGAAGACAAAATGGGTGCATAAGCAAATGTGGTGAAGGAAGCTGATGGTGCCCAGCTATCCAAAGCTATAGCATCTGGGGTCTTAAAGGCGTGAAGATAAACAAGTGGTCATCTAGCTGAGAAACAAGGTCCACAGGATGAAGCACACCAACATGTGTGATCATGAGGTAGTGATGAATCAGGTATCAGGCATCAAGGAAGCAGAAGAAAAAATCATTTCAATGTGAGTGATGGGGAGCATGGAGTGGAGACCCAAAGCCCATGTAGACAATTGGACATCCCCTTCCAGAAGAGTCACAAGGAAGAGATGAACAAGTCATGGTGCATTATAGTACAAAGGAAACACAACTTTCCTCTAGTTCTTTAATACTTACCCCCCCCCCATCACAACCCCAATTCTACCTTACAAATCTGGCTAGACCAGAGCATGCACACTGACACAGATTAAGAGCTGGAAATACAGTGAATTCAAGACAGATAAACCCCTTGTGATCAATAATTAGAGTAGTGATACCAGGAGGGGAAGTGGGTGGTGGGGTGAGAAAGGTGGAACCGATCACAATGATCAACATTTAACCCCCTCCCCAAGAAACAAACAATAGTAATATGAGTGAAGGGAGACAGTATTCAGTATAAGATATGAAAAAATAATAATTTATAAATGATCAAGGGTTCATGAAGGAGGGAGAGGGGGAAATGAGCTGATATCAAGGGTTCAAGTAGAAAGAAAATGTTTTGAAAATGATAATGGCAACAAATGTACAAATAAGCTTGACATAATGGATGGATGGATGGATGGATGGATGGATAGATGGATGGATGGATGGATGGATTATGATAACAGCTGGAGGAGTCCTTTATAAAAATTGTAGCAAGGGGAAATAAGGCTAACTAATTAAATTATTTCAATTCACAAACCACATGGGATCAGATTTGTTCAACTACCTATCCCATTTTCTCCTACTGGTGTCTTTCCTAATACCTAGAGTTTTTACAACTCTGATGGAATGAAATGGTCGCCAGAACCAATTCATTATTTGGATGCCATTATGGTAATGTTTTTTTCAACATACCACGATAATAAGATTCTTCAAAAGTAGTTGCTATTTATTAAATTTTCACTATGGTCAATCCCATTCTACCAAAAAGATTAATGGCAAATTATGATAACTATGCAATAAGGTGGTGAAGACAGGGGCATTCATTATACAATTCTCCCTACTTTTGTGTACGTTTGAATTTTTGAGGTAAAGAGAGTTGTTGAAGATTTCATTTTACTTATAGCTACAATCAACAACCACAGAAACAGAAATGACCAAATCAAAGACGATTGCAGTGAGCAGATCTCATGCTCCAGGTAGTATTTCACGTGTTATAGGGCAAAAATGTCAATTTGAGGACTACGGTGTGCCTGACCCACATCACAATATTTTCAGTCACATCTTTTGCAGATGAAAGCTAAATGATAAGTAAGAAAGAACAAGGAAGAATTGATGTATTGGAATTATGGTACTGGTGAAGAATATGATAAAAATTATGAACTTCTAGAAGAACAGTATCCACCTTTAAGGAGGACAACCAGAAAAAAAAAGGAGGACAACCAGAATACTCCCTTGAAACTAGGATGTAAAGACTTCCTTTCATGTGCTTTAGACCTGCTATCAAGAGAGATAAGTCCCTCGAAAAGGACATCATGGGTCAACGAAAAAGGAGGCCATGGAGGAGATGGATGGACACAGTGCATCCACCACTGGATTGCCCTCAAATGTAACAATGATGAGAGTCGTGTTGAGCAGGGCAATGATTCCTTCTTCCATACAGAGTGTCACCACACCTCAGAGTGGAGTCCACTGCAGCTCACTATAACAACACAGTCAGCACTGTGATCGCGATATAAATAAATATTGGAATCAGCAGGTGTTATTATGATAACCTTTTCAGAGGTAAAAAAATGAAACTAAGGGAAAGAACCTATCAAGATCACATTCTGAGGCAAGTAACAGAAAATCTGACTACAACTCTTAAAACCAATAAAAGTTGCTATCTCAGATCTCTAAGTGTTAAGTAATCATTGCCAGGTTTAGTGGCGTGGTTCCATCATGGCAAGAGCAATAACTTCTCTTGCCCTTTCATCCATGGGTCCATTATGGCCATTGCAGCTCCAGCCATTGTTTCTACATCTAGACATAGAGAAAGGAAAATGTGTTAGGGACAACGCTACCCACCACTGGCCACACATGTGAGGAAGGAAGTATTCTCAAAACCTCACACCTTGCAGATCTCTGCTTAGATGTAATTGTTTCCATCTATCGCTGGCTGCCAGGGAGTTAACAGACCTGCCACAGAGAAGTGAAATAACTTGCCAGAATCACAGAGATTATAACTGAAGCCAGTAGGAGCTCAACCTAAGTCTAGGTCATTTCCAAATTGATACCACAATGGTTACTTATTCAGTGAAAACCTGTGAGTATGGCAGCTCTTGGGGGTGGTGGGAGATATCATCAGGAAGATTTTGTTTCTAAAGGACTACAAATATTTGCTTAAACTTGTCTCCTATTTTCAGTGCTTTCAAGGAAAGCATCAGCATTTCATACCTCAAAACATATGTGCCGGTTTTCTCCTTTGTATTTTATATTCCTTTACCTCCTGCCACTGCTCTTCCTCCTTAGTCTGCGTTCCTTATCCAAAAAGAAATTGTCTTTTGTCCTAAGATGTAAGTGACTAAGAACTCAAGCTCCTTAGGGAATTTGTTCATCCACGTGACTCGGCCCTAGGGACTTGGTCTAATAGTGCATTCCCTCCAGATTGTGAATTCCTCCAGGAAACTGTGCCCCAAACCACTATTCAATCCCCCACCCCACCCCCATTTGTTGTAACTTACAAATTAAGGCAGTCTGCATTTCTGTTGTGCCACTCTTACAAGGAGCTCTGTTCTCCATTGGAATCCTCTACAAATAAAGGAATGGCCCTGGAGTTGGATATCACAGTGAATCGATAACTGCAATGTCAGTAGTTTAATCCGCCATGCAGTCCTTGGGAGAAAGATAGATTTATAGGCTTGGAAACCCAAGGGGGTAAGTTCTACTGCACCCTTGAGTTTCACTAAGAGTCAGAATAAACATAAAATGGTAGTGGTGGTTATGAGTCTAGGGGTGGATATGGTTTGGTAAAGTCATTTGAATAAAGCAATGACACCGGGTCTTTAGAAACCATGATACAATCCCTTACTCCTTTTTACAACAATCCACATTATGCCAATTCTAGCCCCCTAAAAACATATCCCATCACTTCTCCTTCATCCCACTGGCCTTTATCTTGCATCAGGTTCTTATGTTTTTATGTCTAATTGTTATTATGACTCAACTGATCTCTTTGCCACTCATCTTATCACGCTTTTAGCAATGTCGTGTACCTGGCTAAAAGAGTAACTTTCTAAAACCCCATGGTCATAAATGATCCTGTCATAAATCCTGTCATGGTCATAAATGACCCTGAAATGGTTCCCCATCATAATAGAACAAGCTTTTCTCTAAAGTTCCCTTTTCCCCCACCTCGTTTAATTTGTCAAACTTATTGCCTATCCACTCTGAATTATTTATGGTTCCCCAAACAAACTAAACTCTAGAACCTCTCCTTATCATTTCCTATTCTAGTTTCCCTGCCTAGAATATTATTTTCCTCTGAGATGACTTGGCTAATATTTTTATTTGTTCAAACAGTTTTACATAGGTGAAATTTACATACCTTAAAAGCATTTTGTCTTGATTATTAACTTTCAAGTTTCCTTCCACCCTCCTGGCATCATCACTCTCAACCCTGGTCCTGGAAAGGATCATCTGTCCTGAATTACTACAGTTTCCAGCTTCAGTGTACATTCCCTGGTCCAGCTGGATTTGCAAGGTAGAGTTGGGATCATGATAGTGGGTGGGAGAAAGCATGTAAGAACTAGAGGAAAGGGGCTGAGCCCCAGTGGCATAGTGGTTGTGCACGGGACTGCGGCCCACTGGGATGGAGGATCAATTTCAGCTCCACAGGAGCAAAGACTGGGCCTCCCCCCATCACCAGAGGGCAGTGATACCCAAAAACAAACAAAAAAAAGAACTAGAGGAAAGTTGTATATTTCATTATTGTTACACTGTACCGTGACTGGCTCATCTCCTCCCTACAACCTCTATGTAAGGGGCTGTCACTTTACCTATTGATGGACTTTGGGTTTCCAATCTGTGCTCCCCCTTATTTATGATATATTCTTAATTCTTTGATGCCTGATACCTGATCCCTTTGACACCTTGTGGTCACACAGGCTGGTGTGCTTCATCCATGTGGGCTTTTGTTGTTTATGAGCTAGATGGCTGCTTGCTTACTTTCAAGCCTTTAAGATTCCAGATGTTATATCTTTTGATAGCCGGGCACTATCAGCTTACTTCATCACATTTGCTTATGCACACATTTGTCATCAGTGATCATATCAGGAAGGTGGTCATGCAATGATTTGATTTTTAGTTCTTGAAGCCTGGTTACCGATCTCTTTGACACCTCGTGGTCATATAAGCTGGTGTGCTTCTTCCATGTGGGTTTTGTTGCCTCTGAGCTAGATGGCTCCTTGTTTACTTTCAAGTCTTTTTGACTCCAGATGCTACATCTTTTGTTAGTCAGGCACCATCAGCTTTCTTCACTACTTCTGCTTATGCACACATTTGTCTTCAGTGATCATGTCAGGAAGGTGAGTATCGAGAATTTTTGTTTGTATAACTGCCTCTTGATCCATGTACAAGTTCCACATGAGCACAGTGAAGTACTCTGGATTCCCATTCTTCTCAAAGTTATTCATAATTTGTTATGATCCACACAGTCAAATGCCTTTGCATAGTCATTAAAACACAGTAAACATTTTTTTCAGGTCTTTTCTGTTTTTAGCCAAGATCCATCTGCCACCAGAATGATATACCTTTGTCCGTGTCCTCTTCTGAGTCCAGTTTAAACCTCTGGCAGCTCTCTGCCAACGTATTGCTATCATTGAATGGTCTTCAGCAAAATTTTAATTGCATGTAATATAAATAATATTATCCAATAATTTGATCATTCTGTTTCATCACCTTTCTTTAGAGTGAGTATAAATACGGATCTCTGCAATTGGTTGGCCAGGTAACTCTCACCTAAATTTCTTGACATAGGTGGATGAGTACTTCCAGTTCTTTGTCAGCCTGTTGAAACATTTCAGTTGTCATTCCAAAATTCCTGGAGCCTTGTTTTTAGCTAAAACCTCAGTCCAGCTTGCATTTTTTTCCTTCAGTATCATTGGTTCTTGATCATATGTTTCCTCTTGAAATGGTTGGATGACTGCTGGTTCCTTTTGGTACAGTGACTCTGTGTATTCTTTCCATCTTCCTTTGATATTCCCTGCATCATTCACTATTTTTCCCATCTCTCACTGCCATTGAGTTAATTTCAAGTCATAGTTACCTTCCAGGACATGGTAGATTTCCCTCCATGAGTTTCATAGACCATAACTCTGTCCAAAAATAAAAAGCCTTGTCTTTCTCCACCAAATGACTGGTGGTTTCAAGCTGTGGGCTATGGTGTTAGCAGCCCAAGGTATAACCTCTACTCCACCAAGGTGCAAGTTGATACTTGCATTTTTTTTCAGTTCTCTCAATTTGAGAAATGCTGAAAGTGTTCCCTTTTCTGAGAGGAGCTAATTCTAGGTCTGTGTATATTATACTACTTTACTTATAATTTTTATACTTTAGTATAAAGTATTATCATGTGCTACTGTTCTTGAGCTGCTCTTTGAAATATTCTGCTCAAAACTTTTACTTCATGATTTCTCCATTTGCTTTTAGCTACTGTACAATTAAGAGACAATTTCAGTCTCTTTTGCAAAACACTTTGATCTTTTCTTTTTTCCTGTCTTTCTTCATGTATGATGTTCCTAAAGTCAGTCCTCACCTGATCAAGTCTTCTGTCCTCAGTGTTCAAGGCATCAAACCTATTCTTAAAATGTTCTCAAGATTCAGATGGGGTATATTCAAGGCCATATTTTGGCTCTGTGAACTTGTTTTAATTTTCAACTTCAACTTGAATTTCTATAGGCATACTTGATTACCTGGCTCACAGTTAGCCCTGGCCTCTTTTGGGCTGCCGATATTGAGCTTTTCCATCACAGATGTAGTCAATTTGATTTCTGTAGGTTTCATCTAGAGAAGTCCCTGTGTATAGTCTCCATTTATGTTGTTGAAAAAGGTGTTTGCAATGAAAGTCATTTGGCTTGCAAAATTCTATCATGCAGTCTCTAGCTTCGTTTCTATCACTAACGCCATATTTTATAACTACTATTCCTTCCTCTGTTTCCAACATTGGCATTCCAATAGCTTAATAATTATCACTGCATCTTGATTGCATGTTTGATAAATTTCAGACTAAAGATGGTAAAATTCTTCAATTTCTGCATCACTAACTTTAGTGGTTGGTGCATATATTTAAATAATAATTGTATTGACTGGATCCTATCCTGGCCTTTTAGACTATGAAGATGATGTCACTCCTCTTCAGTTTATCATTCCTGACATAGTACACTGGTGAATGCAAAATGGTCAATGCCAGTTCATTTCAGCTCATTAGCACCTTGTATACCAACCTTTATGAGTTTTATTTTATTTTTTCCTACTTCTGATTTCCCCCAATTCATATTTTAAACACTTAATGTTTCAATAATTAGTAGATGTTTACGGGTGTTTCTTCTAATTTTGAGTCATGCCCCAACAGTGAATGGAGGTCTTAATAGCTTTCCTCCATCCACATCATTCTGGTTGACTCCACTTTGAGAGGACAGCTTTTCCTCAGTGAGTCTTTGAGTGTCTTCCGGCCTGAGGGGCCCATTTTCCAGCACTATATCTAACAGTATTCTGCTGCTAGTCATTAAGTTTTCAGTGGCTAATTACTCAGAAGCAGACAGCGTATTCCTTCTTCGTAGTTTTTCTTAGTCCGGAAGCTCTCCTGAAACATGCTGTCTTAGGGAACCCTGATGATATTTGAAATACCAGTGATTTTGCTTCCAGCATCACAGTGACACATAAGCCACCATAGTATGATAAACTGACAGGCAGCATAAGGTCATATTTGAGTAGGTCAGGTTCCATTCCTGGTGGCATAGTGGGCTGCTAACCACAAGGTCATCATTTCTAACTCACCAGCCACTCCTTGAGAGAAAGATGTGACTATCTGTTTCTGTAAAGAATTATAGCCTCAGTTGCCCAAAGGAGCAGTTCTACTCTGACCTATACTGTCACTGTAAGTTGGGATCAACTTGAATGTAGTGAGTTTGCTTTCGTAATTAGAAGTCTATTTGACTTATGGCCTTATAAAAGAGAAGGCACAGAGAGATAGAGGAGGAATATCATGTGACTATGCATCTATAAGCCAAAGAACTCCTGTAGTCACCATCAGTTAGAAGGGAGATAGGGAAAAACTTCTTCCACAGTGCCTCAGAAGGAATCAACAGAGTCAACACCCTAATCTATTCTAGACAACAAAGATATTCTAGACAATAGGACGTCAGAACTATGAGGTAATGCATTTCTATTAAGTGAGCCGATAGTTTGTGGTATTGTGATAGGGCAAACTCAGGAAATAGTAAGCCTAACAATGTATTATGGTCGTTTCCGAGCACTTTGTATTCTTCGACATGATGTACATCTGAAACCTTCTGACCATGGAGATATGTCATCATCATCTTTTCTATTCCCCTTTTATGGATGAAGATCTGCGAATACAGGAATGAAACAGAGCTAGAGGAAGGTCCCAGCTGATGGTTAGACCCCGACTCAGACTAGTTTCATTTCTGCTACTTGGTGCACTACAGGAATAAATAGGCTTCACTTGAGGCTAAACCTTTCAACCCATGGCAGAACAGATTTTTCCATATCTAGAAAAATCCTCTTTATAATATTCAGAAGATGCCTGCAGGTGGAAGCAAAGCAGCCCTGGAAATGCCAAGTCTTGTGCTCTGTTTGAAAAAAAAAAAAGGAATCTTTGATTTTTTTTTTCTCCCCTTCCCTAACTTAGTTTCTCCTAGGAGCTGCCTCATGATGTAACTTTTCTACAATTTTAATTTTGGTGACTATGTAAATCAGATCTCTACTATTAATTCATTCACCAACATAATGTCATTCACTAGAAGGAAGCGATCAGCCATGGGGAACAGAATGCCTTGTAGCGCTGTCATTTTTAAAAGTCAAAGCAAGAAGTACACACTTCTAATAACAGAAGGGATGAAGTGCTTTGTTCTTAGGTTATGCTCTGGAGTACGGTTTTTACAGGGATTAAATACATAAATATCAAAGAAAGACTGCCCTGAAGCTAAAAGTTGTATCAGGAAACCCCCTGCTTTCTTATGTCCCCTATGTTTCAAACATGAGACAATGGATCTGGTGGTTACAATGGTCTTTGTTCACTCTATACACTGAAATAAAGAAAGAGAATTTACGAAGCTTTTCTTTAGCAATGTAATGACTGCTGATGAATTACTCAGAAACATAAGACTTCCAACAAACATAAGGTCACAGTCCACTTGGTGGCTTTTTCTGATATGTATTTTGGAATCATTTGACAGAGTTCATTTTAACATTTTTGAGGGATTTTTCTTGGTAGAATCCAGACGAGGTCTGCAGAAGTTTTGCCATCTGCAAAAAGAGTGGGCTGGATTAGATCAGCAAACAATTTGAGTTCCATAATAATATTTTTGTTGGTCCAAAGAACTCTTCTAAGGAATGCAAAATATCAGAAATGAATTCAAGGACCAAAAAACTATTAATGGTTGGCCACAGTATTACCACTTTACACCACTATTATATGAATAGCAAATATAGACATCACATTGAATTGTTTATCATATTCTTGGCACATCATATTACATAATCAAGATGTTTTTCATATAATATGATATCCAGTTAAGGTAGTTTCAAAAAGAAAAACTGTGATTTAATACTTAAGAAGCAGAATGATTGAAGAAAAAGATGAGTTTTATTGTCAGATTGTCCTGAGTTTGATGGGGCCCCTCCATTACAGTAACCTGGAGAAGTTATTTAGCTTCTTTAGTCTTTGGTTTCCTCTATTTAAAATGGCTTTAACAATACTTAATAGGGCTGAGCCCCGGTGGCGTAGTGGTTGTGCATGGGACTGTGGCCCACTGAAATAGAGGTTCAATTCCAGCTCCACAGGAACAAAGGCTGGACCTCCTCCCACCACCGGAGGACAGTGATGCCCCCCTAAAAAATACTTAATGGTCCATAACGTAATTTTGCAAATGACAGGCTAAGGTACTTTAGAGAACACAGGGCAACACATGACAGATAAAATGCACTAAAATATTTTTCTTCACTTTCTATTATTCTAATGTTTCATTATAATAACTCCAAAAAATGTAACAGATTGTATTTAGAGTCAATTCCATTATTTCCTGTTAAATGCTCCCATCCCCATACTGTACAATGACATAGAAGTATTGAGCATCATTTTAAATATGCATATTGGGCTATTGATCCAACGGTTTAAACTGATCTTCATTTTGATTGGCCTGGCTTAGAAAACGAAGATCAACCCCTGGATAATATGAATTCAAAGAACCTCCTTAGAGCTAAAATTTATCTAAGGCAATTTAGAAGTGATGAAAAATGAAAAGGGGACAGGAGATTTAAAATGAGCTGGAGAAAACATATCCAAATGCTCCTCAAGTAAATGCAGTGAAAATAAAGCCATGTTATTGAGCAGCGTGTACTGAAGCTTGTCTGCCCTTAAGAGAGTGAAATTACTCTGGTATCTTCAGAATAAGGAGTGTTGTGGTAGTTACATACTCTGGTGTCAACTTGAGACTATTAAGAATGGAGTTTAGCCTGACAATCAGATCACACAGCGTGATGACCTCATTTGGAGGCACTATAGATATAAATAGCTCACTGGAGGGCAGACATACTGGCTCTGTAAGACATTCCTGCTGGAGCTATACTGATGGAGTCAGAGCCCTGGAGCTGGAGAAACCATGTGGAGATCCACATTAGTGCTGAGATGCTTCCACCACCACTGGAGCTACAACCTGTTCCACCCACTGGCTTGTGATCTGTATGCACTCAGCACCATTGCATGACTGCATGAGTCTAAAGAGAAATTTATGGACTAGTATTAACATCTGAGGTAATATTGGACTTATGGGCTTGATATGGACTGGGCTGGGATGTTTTCTTAATATACAATTACTGTATGATATAAAGTTCTCTATTGCACACATATGAGTGTCTCTGGATTTATTTCTCTAGTTAACCCAGACTAACACAAGTGTGTAATTATGTCCCCCTCAAGTGATGTATAAAAAGAAGTACAGCTAGAATGCTCCTTAGATGATAAGATTTCATCTCACTACCTTTGGGCATGTTGCAGAAAAGACCAGAATTTGGAAAAAGACATCACTCTTGGTAAAGTGGACAGGCAATGAAAAAGAGGAAACCTTTTGACTAGATGGATTGAGATAGAGTCTACAACAACTGGCTCACACATAGCATTGTGAGGATGACACAGGGCAGAGTGACATTTCGTTCTGTTGTCAGAACCTATTCAAAGGCACCCAACACCAACGAATAGTGTGTGTGTCAGCATGGTGAGCCCTGAATCCCTCTGTTGTATATGTTCCATTTGGAGATGTGTTATAAAACCTCAGCTCTGTAACATTAATGTGTCAGGAGACAATCTACAGGAGTAGATTGTATTTTAGTCCATCTCTTTTGAGATATAAAAGAGATGAAATGAGCTTGCAGAGATCAGAAGGACCTTCTGCCATCAAAAGAGAAAAACCAGGAGAAGAGTACATCTTTGAACCTGGGGACTTTGGATGGAAAAACTCCTAGAGCCAAGGGAATATTGATACCAAGACATGTGAAAATCTCTAAGGAGTGCCAATCTATGGATGCTGAAAAGAGAAAAAGATCTTTTCCAAGAGCTAACAGGAAGAAAATGCCTTCCTCTAAAACCAGCACTCTGAATTCAAATGGCTAGCCTCGTAAGTTGTAAGAGAATAAACTTCTGTTGGTGACATTTTTGTTATAGCAACACTAGATAACTAAGATGAGGCATGGTTATCCTCTTCGACCAGCTCAGGACTTTAGAAGCACACCACAAGAAAAAGGAGGATGTGGACATTCAATAATCTACCCAAAAAACTGGTATGTGTTGAAGCCCAATTTCCCACCCTTTGACTTAATGGATCAAGTATTTTAAATATATAAATATAACTTTGTTGCATTCAATGTTTTCAATAACCCGAATTAGTCCTTCATGTATCTAAACTGGTGCCCCATCAAGCCCAATTTAATAAAAAGATGAGCTTATTTAAAATTAGTAACAATACTTTGCACATTAAATGTGAACATATAGCCAAATTGTTAACTTCAGTATTTCCATCAATGATCAATGGTCACAAAAAACTGACTTTTAAAATAATTTGCTTGAATGTGGCAATCCATTGATCTTCCTTAGATGACCTCTGCATTTTATTTTAACCAGTCATCAGCATATCTTTACGCAAATCAGCTATGTGCTGAAAGAGTAAGTTGAAGAATAATGGCATCTTGTCCATTGTCCAAAATAACATTTCAAGATCTATCCTAATGTATAAGTACAATACTTTCAGTGATGAGGCAATATCTACATGTCTACAAGGAAGACAAGTTAATATGGTTATTTTCCAACATTATGCCCCCAACCATTAATGCCAAAGATAGAGAAATTGAAGATTTCTACCAACTTCTGCCAGTTGAGCCCAATCAAATATGCAATCCAGATGCACTGGCAAGTAGGAGTTATTTAGAATGCAAAAGTTTGAAAGAACAAAAAAGTATTAGTAGTTGTAAAATATTGCTTTGGTTTTAGAAATGATATCAGAACTGCATGATATATCTTCGCAACATCAATGACCTATTCATTGCAACTTGTTTTTTATGACATAAACAATGATGGATCATACATGTGAGATATTGGCCATTGAATGAAGAAGATGGAAGAAGAACCAATGCATTTTATTATTTGTGGTGCTGGAGAAAACTATTGAAAGTATCATGCACTGCTGAAAGGAGGAACCAATCTGTCTTGGAAGAAGTACAGCCAGCGTGTCCCTTAGGGGCAATGAGGCAAGTCTTTGTCTTACATACATTGGACATATTGTCAGGAGAGACTAATTATTATGCTTGGTCAAGTGGAGGGGAAGCAATTGAAGGGAAGGTCTTCAACGAGATTAATTGACACAGTGACTGCACCAATGGGCTCAGGCATAGGAATGATTGTGAGGACGGCACTAGCTGGTAGGGTCATTATGGGTCAGAGCCACCCAATGGCACATAACAACAACAAGAAATGGAATACAAAGAAATTGAGTCTGTTACATCTGTGGAAAGAGATGATGGGGAAACTCGATAACAACTGTCAAAAGAAGACCAGCAGCCAACTGCAGAACAAACCATCAATTGCTCATCTGAAAGTTCAACTTGAAGCTGAAGAAGATTAAGACAAATCCAGGAGAGTAAAAGTATCTTCAGTATATTTCATCTGAATTTCGAGGCCATCTTAAGAATAGATTTGACATACTAAGCACTAGTAATTGAATCTCAGATAAGTTCTTGGAATAACATCAAAGACATTGTACAGAAAGAAGCAAATGGTCATTAAAAACCAGAAAGAAAGAAAAGACCAAAATGGATGTCAGCAGAGACTCTGAAACTTCCTCTGAATGTTGCAGTTGTTAACGCAAATGAAGCAAATAATGAAGTAAACGAGCTGAACAGCTTTCAGAGTGGCCCATGAAGACAAAGCAGAGCATGATCAAATGTGCAAAGAACTAAAGGATAGAACATCCTTGGCATTTCTCAAGCTGAAAAATAAAACTGAAGGAAAAAATCAAATTACAATCTTAAAATATTCGTGGGGAAAACTACTGAAGGACTACAGAAGATCAAAATGGGATGGAACGAAAACACAGTCACTGTAATACAAAGAATCATTTGCCATCAAACCATCACAGGAAGTAACCTCTGACTGAAAATTGGTGGTGGTGTAAGAAGTCTAAGGTGCACTGAAGTGACTGGTGAAAAACGAAACTCCAGGAATTAAAGGAAGACCCATTGAAATGTTTTCTCCACAGAATGCAGCACCAGCAGTGCTCACTGGTCTATGCCAAGAACTTGGCAAGACAGAAACATAGCCATCTGACTTTAAAAGATCAGTATTGGTACCTATTCCCAAGAAAGATAATTCAAAAGAATGCAAAGACTATCAAAAAATTATGAAAATAAAATTGTGCTGAAGATAACTTTAAAAAGGGCTCTAGCAGTATTTCCACCCAGAACTTCTAGCAATTCGAGTCAGGTCCAGAAGAAAACTTGGGACAATGGATGTCACTGATGACATTTGATGGATCTTGGCTGAATGCGGTGAGTACCATAAAGGTATTATATTTCATTGACTATACAAAGATATTAGAGTAAATAAATCGTAACAAATTACTGACAACATTGTACAGAATGGTGATTCCAGAACACGTCATTGGACTCATGCAGAGTTATGATAACTAGGTTTTGGATTAACTTGGCTCTGCCAGGATTCTGATTAGTTTGAGAGTTAACATCTATGATATGATATAACACAATGTATTTTCTTCCACAACAAGATATGCTATAAGCTGCCTATTAGTTGTAAGGTTAGGGTAGGATTAGCACCCCGATTCAGGTCACAGCCCTATGCAATCAAATGAATGGAAGTTTCCTTAGGAATGTGGCCTGCTTCCAATATAAGTGGACACTATGAGAAACCTTACTTGCTTTTTGCTGGATATGGATATGGATCCTGCATCCGGTTCATTGGACCTGAACCAATGACTTGCCATAGTGCCTGCTGAATCCTAAGAGTCATCAGTGGCCTGCCACCTGACCTTGGATTCCTTTGCTTTTGTAGCCATAAGCTTAGCCAGATGACTGTGGATCCATTTGTCTCCAAAATCAAGCATCCTATCGTTTTCCTACCATCTGGCCTCACTGACTTCTGTAGATAGATGAATTAGGAGAAACCTCCAACTTATCTTCAGACCCATGGACTTGGGACCTGCCTGGGCTTGGACTTTCCCACCTCTACAATTATGTCAACCATTTTCTTGATATATAGAAGCTTCAATGGTTTTGCTTCTCTGGAGAATCCAGCCTAAGATAGAAATCCATACATAGACCAAGAGGCAGTTGTTTGAATAGAAAAAGAGGATAGCATATTGGTCTAAAGTCAGGATAGGTATGTGTCAGGATGATGTCTTGTCACCTTATTAATTCAATCTGTATGTTGAGCAAATAATCTAATAAATTTGAGTACATAAAATAATGCGGCATCAGAATTGGAGGATGATTCACTAACCATCTGCGATATGGAGATGGTGCCAAGTGTTTGCTCAAAGTGAAGGAAACTTGAAGCAATTACTGATGAAGAGCAAAGAAGAATAAAGCCTTCCATAAGATTACACCACACACAGAAAAAAAGATTGCATCACAGCATAAAGCAGAGGTTCTTAACCTGTGGGCTGCGTCTCTTTTGGGAGTCGAATGACCCATTCACAGAGGTTCGCTTAAGAACATCGGAAAACACATATTTCCAATGATCTTAGTAACAAAGATACCACTCCTCTATCCATCTGCAGGCAGGTCCACTCACATGCAGATATGCCTGCATATGAGTTCCTGGCATGAAAACTGTTACCCATGCTATACCATGCTTCAAGACATTTATTTGTCATTAGAAAAATATATTACACAACATAGAATTACATAGTTGTTGTTTCTCCACTGTTCAGTTAACTCGGAGCCAACCATAGACATGTGATGGAGATCATTGTACATCACTTGGCCTTGGTTGAACTATTAGCCAACCACAGGGATCAGCTGAGGTGACCCAGAGGAGAACAACAGCTAGTCAACCACATAATCATAGTCGCAAACTATAACAAAGGTGTGGTGTTTTATGCCAGTGAGTTTGGGGGTGGCTTGTGACTTAGCATCAGCTGATCAATCAACTACAGTATAGATTTATTTAGATTCAAATCTCATCTTTATCAAACATTTCATCATTTAATCTAAATAGAGTTTCTTAAACTTAGAAAAGGGGTGGGAGTTGCCAATGAAGGTTCTGGATCTTTAGGTAATTTATATATTCTAAGGAGAGAGATGAATGGAATATCATCTATGGCCCTGAAGAGTCCCCAGACGCTCTTGAGAACTCTCTTTTGGTGTTTATCTTACTTGGGCTTTTATACTTTAATCTTCTATACTTATTTAACTCTTTTAAACTACAAATTCCTTGAAAGCAGGCAACCTCTTGCTCAATTTCTCTTAGTTGTCTACCATAGTAAAAGCTTGCTCACTGGAAGAGCTAACACAAAAACTACTCAATCCAATTAAAGTCATCAATGTTGGTTATGGAATTCATAGAAGTCTTAGACGCATGTTTTAAAAGAGTGTGTTAGTCTGGGTAGACTAGAGGAACAAATTTCATAGACACGCATATGGATATAAGGAAAGGGTTTATATACTAAAGGAATGTGACACTAAGAAGGCATTCCAATCCAGTCCAGTACAAAGTCCTAAGTCCAATATTAACTCATATGCCCGAAATCAGTCTACCAAGTCTCCTTCCGACTCGCGAGGTCACAGGTCAGTGGGTGCAGAATTCTGGCGCTGGCAGCGGTCTCCCCATGGCTTCTCGCTTCCAGGGCTAAGGGTTCATCAACAGCATGCTGCTCCAGCTTCAGAGGTCTGGCTCTATCAGGGCAAAACCGTGTGGTCTCTCCGCAGGCTCCTCCAGCTTCTCGGACGCTGCCGTCTTGTCTTTTCCATGACTCATCACCTCTGAGACTAACTCCCAACAACTGGGGAAGAAAGCTTCTCATCTTCATGAAGGAAATATCACGAGATATCCCAGAAGTCTCAGGAGAAGGCCATGCCCACATAGAGACCTCATTGGCTAGTCAATGGCTATCTCCTGATTAACAGGCTAGACTCCACCCCTACATTTCAGTCATAAAATTAACATAAGCACATGACTGCCACAAAGAGCATTGAAAAGAGGAAGGATTTTGAAGTATGGGGAGAAGGTTTGTCCAAGTTTTTTTTTTAATTAGGGAAAAAAACAATTAAAGCAAACGTGTTAACCTAGATGGGGCATTCTACTTCTGTAAACAATTACAGTCTCAGACTCCTACAGGGGCAGGTCTCCCTTGTCTTATAGGGTTGCTGAATCAGCATGGACCCAATAACAGTGAGTAGGGACTTAGTAGTAACCCACCCTCAGGTACCATCAAAAGCTTGTGCCAGTACATTTTCCCCCAGAGCAACTATAAAATATTCCTCTTTTAGCAGTGAAAACTGTTTATTTGGGGGAGGGGCGGTGGAATTACTTTGCATGACTTTTTCCCTTATGTTATCATGAGTAATTCTTCTGAAAGACTCAGTATGTCACTGAGGGCTTGCTGATTTGGCAGAAAATCCTTAAAAACCTCATCAGTAACCTGCTTTTGAGCAGTGCAGTGTGTTTCTAGCATAAGCAACCTACTGATAACTTGTCACACATGTTTCCTCTCTTTAAGTGTAAGTTTCAGCTAGCTTCAGAATATTCCCCTTCATGTATTTAGGGGAGTTCAATGTCACATCCAGCAACTTCATACCAGTAGGTATGCAATGCAGATATCTTGACCGAAAATAGCTCTGATGTTTGAGGAAGAATGCCCACTCTGAATTATCTTTGTTGTATTTTGGTCTTTGCTCTGTGTGTTTTCATTCTCCAAGTAATGTGACCTAGATCTTTCTGGATGGCAGAAATGGTCACCACTTCCAATCTATAGTGGCACTATGATTGTGATTGGGATGGTGTGAAATAATGGAAAACAACTTCTTTTAAGTGCCACTTCCAATTGCAGCTCCCCAACGTCCTTTGCATGTTCCTGCTTTGCAGAGTGGTTTTCTAGGGGATGCCAAGCTATTTAGACTTAAGATGTACACGTGAAAATGTCCCACTGTCACTCCAACAGAATATGGTGGTATGGCTGGTTGAAGGCCAAGGCTTGACACATTTCCTAGTCAAGAGAAGTTCCTGATTGCTAACCTTATCAAGTTGTAATGACCAAATAACTCCCCCTTTTCTAATCCCCACTCCTTCCACACCATCATCAATCATTCTAAACTAGAATGGATCAAGAGACTTATTCCAAACATAATAGGCTATAGAAATTCCTTTAAGATGGGATGATTTCAGTAATTAGTCAACACATTTAATTCCTGTGAAGGATTGCTCTCGTTGCTTCCAATTTAATAATAATTAGAATGGCATATGTTAAGAGCAATCTGTTTAAAAATATGGTAACAGATATTTGACCCTTAGAGAATAATTAGCGATTCATTCAGAAATTTATGTATAGGATGTTCAACTCAGTGTTATCTATAATAGTTTTACATGTTTGAAAAACGAAATCATCACACACTGTGGTATAGAATAAATGAATTACTATATTACCATATAAGGGAATACTATGCAGTCATTGAGATGTACTATAGCTTTATTCATTGAATGAGGAAATCCTCATGAAATAATGGGGGAAAATATTAACCGAAAACTATGTTTATTGTGAGTCTCTATTTTAGAAAATGTATCGCTATTGTATATACATTGTCAATGCTCTCCAGTCAAAGACTACCAGCCACACCCCAATAGTTGAGCAAGTTGGATTTATTTCTCAGCGCCACCAGGGATAACACACATCATGGAGAAGGTGGGGACATCTCAGTATGCAGACATATTATAGGATTTGAAAGGTGTTAAGTGATTTGGGGGAAGGGTTTAAAGAAGGAGAGCTTTGCTCTGGATTTGGATCCCAGTGGACATTGGGAGTAGTGTAATATTTGAGTGTCTTAATCATCTGTTATCTAGAAGAAGAAAAGACTGGACTGCTTCAAAAGCTGAGATAGGCTAGGTCACTTTTGTGACCGGACAATATTGATATTTGGTTTGTGATCAGATGACAGAGTAGTCCTGATTTTGCCTTGATCCATCATTGTCACCCAGTGACCATATCTGAGGCTGGTGTTTGGGGAAGTTGCTCATGTTCAACGAGATTACCCCAAATCTTAGCTGTGGGGGCAGAGCCAGCTCCTAGCAATACCCAGGTCTAGCTGATATCCTCTGACCAGCTCCCAAATATCAGGAATTGTTCTTTTTACTCATAAACATACACTGAACAGACAAGGGCAATTGCATGAACCAGGTATGTGTGCTATTCCAGGTCATAAGTGCTTTCCATGTTTTAATCTGTTTCATCCTCCCAGCAGCCAAAGGCAGATGATTATTATTCCTGGTATCTAGTAGAGGAGATTGTGGTATCAAAAATGTGAAGTTACGCATCAGTTGTTATGAGGACAAATTAAAAACTTTTGCTACAAACTCAGAGACCCCCTGGTGAAGCAAAATGATCAAAATGTTTCATGACACAACTTCCACCTGGGACTATACACTTCTGAAAGAAGAGTTTCCATCTCTCTAGCCCTTCCCTGAAAGAGTCTGCATATTTTGATTTACACCACGTCAAAAGGGTAGTTTGGGTGACCTCTAGGGCAGTGGTTCTCAACCTGTGGGTCGTGACCCCTATAGGGGTCGAACAACCCTTTCACAGGGGTTGCCCAATTGCTAACAGTAATAAAATGACAGGGATGAAGTAGCAACAAAACAGTTTTATGCTGGGGACGGTCACCACCACGTGAGGAATGGTATTAAAGGGCCGAGGCATTAGGAAGGTTGAGTACCACTGCTCTAGGGACTGAACAACATATGCGTTGCCAGTGTCCTTTGATTTAGGGAACAAAAATGTTGTAGGAAGTGGCAAGACCAGGCATGTGTAAGGTGGATGGGGCATCGTTTCCTTACAAAATATTCCTGGGGCAGCTCTTGCTCCCCTGGAAGAATGAACAAGTGCATAATTGTGATTTAAAAAAAGAATTTCTCAGTGCAACTTTTCAGGCCTTTTTCTTACCAATGTAGTTTTCCATTTTCTTAAAACTTCTTCCTAATAAGCCCCCCATGATTTTCCTGTGTCCCCTGAGAAAAATCTATCAGATCTATTTGGAGTTTCCCAAATTATCTTAAAGTAAGGTGACCAGATGTCCCACTTTCTAACAATTTTTCCCACATCACGCAGCATTTTAAAATTAAATAAATATACTACAATACTATTTTTTCATTCTATGAACATTTTTCTTGCTCCATATAGACCAAATTTTTAATCAAGACCCCCCCACACCACCACCGGTCAATGGTGTCCGGCTTAAAATCTGGTCACTTTAAAAAAATGTTCATAGAATGCAAAAATAGTATTGTAATATATTTATTTTAATTTTAAAATGCTGTGGGATATTGTTAAATTGTTCAAAAGCAGGACGTCTGGTCACCTTATTCTGAGCCGACTTCTCTCCCACTGGCCCACTCAGAAGTTGCTGAGTTTTAGTTGTTTTGTTTTTATCTTTTGTTACCCCATTTGGGTTAATTGGGGGTTTACAGAGCTGATCGCTAGTTTTTTGTTTTTTGTTTTTTAATTTAGGCATCACTGCCCTGGTGGTGGGAATAAGAGGCCCAGCCTTTGCTCCTGTGAGCGGGAATTGAACCTCCATCCCAGTGGGCTGCAGTCCAGCGCACAACCACTACGCCACCGGGGCTCAGCCCTGATCGCTAGTTTTGCAGTCAACCATTCACACACATTTTGTTTCATCTCCTTCTTGGCAACCCCCTTCCATTTATACCCCTTCCTCCCAGTCTTTCCTGTTTCTATTCTGCTTCTTCCCAAATGCTTCTGAGTTCTGCCCTTTAGATCCTAAACGAGTGATTATTTTCAACTGCTTATACCTCACTAGGCGTTGTGGTGCCCCTGCTGGAAAACTTGACCCGGTGGTTCACATTTCCGCGAACCCCTCACGTAAGCGCGACTGATGGTCACCCTCTACCTGACTAGCGTGCCTCATCTTTTTTTGGATGATTTTGCCCCACACTGTCTCACACTCTATCCAAATCTTTTTAATGTCATCCTTTTCGAAGCAGTTAGTAGGAAAGCCTTTGTTTTGATGGGCCCTTGATAAGGAAGGCACCCTAAGGAAATTAAGGTCCGTGTATTGCTGAGAGAATATGGCTGTAGCTGTCCTCTGACAGCAAAGCCAGGTTTAAACATGCTTTGTTTGGAATAAACCTGTGTATGTATGAACTGGAACCATTGTAGCAATACTTTTTGACTCATCCATTTAACATCACTGGGAAGTAGTGGGAAAAAATATCCAACTCAGTGGCTAGAGAATCAATAGGCTTGACCTCTATATTATCTTGTTGAGGTATTGATACAGTAGCGTCAAACATGTGAGAAAGGTGCAGGGCCAAACTGTGCTTCTTTCTGTTGTACATATGGTCACTATGCCTTGGACTGGACTAAAGGGGGCCTACCAACAAGAAGGAGATGTACGCCAGTTAACAGAGGTTGGCTACCTTTGAAAAACGATGGGGGAACAGAAGTCTTTGTTTTCTTCTTTTGAAAACCTTTAGCAGAACTTGGCCATAAGGACAGTGTATTTCAATCGGGAAGAGTGATGGATGGTACCCGTGAGGCTTTCCACCCTGTCCTGTCAGTTCACTCAGGGTGGGAACATACTCTACAGGTGTGAGTGGGCTGGATTGTTTTTGTTTTTCTAATTAATGGAAGCTCCCTTCCCAAAGTCCTGGTCCTCAAAGCAAACCCAAGTCTTTGGTGGGGACAAAGTGACCCTGAAAGTCTAAGTCTAAAGAGAAGAAAAACCAGGGAACAGGCAAGGTGGAAACCCGTGGCCACCCCTTACCTCTCTCTTGTGCCAATTCGCTTTCAGAAGGCCTTCTGGTGGTGAAGTGGTATGATAAAGGAAAGATTGATCAGCAGTTGAAACTCAAAGATCAGCGGTTGAAAGTCACCAGCCACTCTGGAAGAGAAAGATGAGGCATTTTGCTCTGATAAAGATTGACAGCCTCAGAAATCCAAAGGGGCAGTTTGATTCTCTCCTACAGGGTCCATGAGTCACTATGAGTTGCTGTTTGATTTGGGACGTTGAATTAACCAGCACATGAACTTTGGTTCTCTGGTGGTTCTGTGTCTGAATGAAAGCGGAGTGGAAGTTCTCCAAATGCATCCGGGCTGTTAGAACTGGTGTTAGAACTGGAGTGAAGAAAACAAGAACCCTCACAGGCCTGGGGGCTGAGCCAAACTGAGTTTGTCCAGCTACAAGGTGGGGCCCAGGCACCCAGAGAGGGGATAAGACTCTTCCACCTGCACATTTAGGCTGATGTTAAAAGAACAGAAATTCTAGGGATGAAGGAAGGCGGTGAAAGGAGGTTGCCAGGGAACTGTCGGGAGCACAAAGCTGTCACCCACAAAAAAGTTTCACCGAAGTGTTAAAGGCTACCAAGGAGACCTGTGCGCTGGTTTCCCACCCAGTGGCTTCCTCCTGCCCCTGAGCTGTCAGCAGGGCGCAGGAAACATCCCTGTTAGCTCCCTGGGCAGAGAAGACTTTAGCCTCCCTGGAAATGCCCACCCACCAGCTGCTGCTGGCTCAGCCACACACACACAAAAAAACTGGGATGGCAATATCCCCTACCGCCACCCCCCCTCCCCACCTCTACCCCATCCCAGAGCCAGGCAGGAAGGCGTCTACCCTGCCTTTAAGCTTCTTGGCTCCGCAATGCTGGGTGGTTTCCCAAAGCATGTGCCCTCTCAGCCACTCACGCTCGCCTCGCTGCTTGCAGGGGCACAAGTCAATGAGGCTTTTCCCTCCGAGATCATAGTGAATCAGCAAAGCGCTGCGGAGCCGCGGCATCTCCGAGAGCAGAAATAAAGATGCTGGGGGAAGGGCACAAGTGGAGTGTTGCAGAGGAATTTCTAGCCCTTCCCAAAGTGTCTCTCCCAGGGATGGCAACCTTGGGGTGGGGGGTAGGGTGGCTGGAACCTGCTGGACCTCGGCACTCAGAGGAGCCTTTGCAAAGGGAAACCGTGATTCGGAATGGCGATGGTAAGCATGGGCACGGGTAGGTGGGAGACCCAGGGAGAGCTGGCAGAGCGGGGCTGGGGCAGTTGCGCCTTCTTGAATGGGCAGCACAGGAGCTGCAGGTGATGGGAGGGGAGCAGCGGGGGCAGGGGGCGGTTCTGAGATGGCGGAAGGGAGGAGAGGAACCCAAAAAGGAGGATTTCCCAGCCCAAGACTTCCTGTTTCCAAAGTGCAAGTTCCCAAGTTCAGTTGGAGAAGTGAAGGGATGACTGGCATTGAGAAGTCTGGGATGGAAACATCAGGGAAAAGCCTCCCTGAGTCACCTTCCTCTACCCAGTCTTAGCCCTGTTCGTTCTCTCTCTCTCTCTCTCTCTCTCTCTCTCTCTCTCTCTCTCTCTCTCTCTCTCTCTTTCTCCTCTCTCCTCACCCTGTCTCTCACTGCCTCCCTCTTTTTGCCCCTACTCTTCCCCCTCTTCCATCTTCCTTCAGCTTTGATTAATATGCAAGTCCATGCTTCATAGTGCGGGCCACACTCCAGGGACCTCGCCTCCAGCCACCGCCTCCCGCTGGACCCTTCACTCAGAGAGGCCAAGCAGGAGCGACTGAAGGGAGGCTCCGGAATGGGATGGCCTGGTACTCAGGGCACACAGCCTGGAGACCCCTGGGCCCCGCGCCAGTCCCCACCCCCCCTGGCCAGAGGGAGAGCCTCAGTGGCCCAGACTGAAGCTACAGCTCGGTCTGTGTTGCAGTGAACAGACCCGAGGACTTGGAGCGCGCAAGCAAACGCGCTAAATTGTACCTGTGTGTGGCTGTTCCCGCCGCCGCCTCCGCCGCCGCAGGTCTATTTCTGGGCCCGAAGCCGGCGCCCGCCTTCTGGCGGAATCCTCCGGAGGGGGAGTGCGAGGGGAACCACGCACACGCCCAACTTTGCCAAGCGGTAGGCGCCCCCCGGGCTCCCCCGCGCCCCCTGCGGCTCAGCTTATAGACCAGTCTCTCCCTCCCCCCAGAGCTGAGATAAGGCGCCCCCCTCCCCGCCCACCTCTATCCATTTGGAGCGCGAACGGCTGCGGGTGGAAAAGGAAAGGGGGCCACGCTGCTGAGTCCCTGGCCAGAGGGTCTTAAACACGATCCGCCCGCGGGGGCGCCAGTGCCGGCCGTCGCACCCAGGCCCCCAGACCCGCCAGTGACGACAGAGAGAGGAGGAGAAGGAAGGGCGGAGAACCGGGAGCCCCACCGCCTGACCATCTTGATCAGCACTTTCATGACTCGGGGGCTGGCTGGGGAGGCTGGGGTGCGCATAGCAGAACTGCCGAGCTCCCAGCTCCTGAGGAGTGAACCTCCAGGAAGGCCAGCAAGGATTGTCCGTGGACATCTTTCAGGTGGATGTGCCACCGACGCCTCCCCCCCCCCCGCCCCCTCCCTGGAGCCCCTGGTCCCGCAGCAGCAGCTGCAGGGTCCGGAGTCTTTTCGGAGGCTAGGACTTGGGAGGAGGCGTGATCTCCACGGTCGAGCGTCTTCGCTCCCCGCCCCCTCTCAGCACCCGCTAGCGCGCGCCACCACCTGAGCCTGCCCAGCGCCCTGGCAGGGCGCACGCAGTCTTCAGCCGGCTGCCTGCCGCCTCGGAGGGGACTCGGCCAGGAGCGGGTCCACTCAGAGCCCCCTCCCCACCCACCCCCGCACCCAACCCTTTCCCCACCCCCACCCCACCCCCAGGAGAACTCTTTACTTTTTGTTTGGGAAAATCGGGGGGCATTTCTTTATTCATCTCCGGGGCTCCCCTGAGGAGGGGAGCGGCAGGGAGGGGCCAGAGGAGGGGACTGGGTGTAGCCGGGGAAGCTCCGTCCTCGTGTTCCCCGGCTGGCGTGCAGTGTCTCCCCGGCCTTAGCGCGCTGCTCCCCGTGCCACCCACCACCCCATCGGGGGCCGGGGGGTGGGGGTGGGGGTGTAAGGGGGTGGTCCGGTGAGTGGGGTCCCAAGGAGGCTCCAGGGCTGCTAGGGACCGCGCCACTGCCGAGCCGGGCCAAGGGCTCGCCTCCGGAGCCCCTCGGGCAGGGAGGCGGCGGGGGGTGGGGAGGGCGCTCAGGGGAGGGCCGGCTGGGGGCGACGCAGAGGCCGCCAGGCTGGGGGGCTCTCCGGGCCGGCGGGGCGGCGGGCGAGAGGGCGTGTCTCTAGCCCGAGGGGACCCTCCCGAGGCGCGGCGCGGGACTCCCCGATGGTGGTGCCGCGGCTCAGGGAGAGCTCCGGGTCTCGCCTTCCCCGCCGCCGCCGCCGCCGTCGCCGCCGCCGCCGCCACCGCCGCCGCCGCCGCGGGCGCCACCACCGCCGCCGCCGCCGCCGCCCGAGCTCGCGCCGAGCGTGCGCCTGGCCCGCCTCCCGCGCCCGCTCTGCTCTAGGATGCTGCGGCAGGTTCTGCACAGGGGCTTGAGGACGTGCTTCTCCCGGATCGGCCACTTCGTCGCCAGTCACCCGGTCTTCTTCGCCTCGGCGCCCGTGCTCATCTCCATCCTGCTCGGCGCCAGCTTCAGCCGCTACCAGGTGGAGGAGAGCGTGGAGCACCTGCTGGCGCCCCAGCACAGCCTGGCCAAGATCGAGCGCAACCTCGTCAACAGCCTCTTCCCGGTCAACCGCTCCAAGCACCGGCTCTACTCGGACCTGCAGACCCCCGGACGCTACGGCCGGGTCATCGTCACCTCCTTCCAGAAAGCCAACATGCTGGACCAACATCACACCGACCTGATCTTAAAGGTGAGAGTGGGGCGAGCAAGCGCGGGCAGCCTCCGCTGGCGCCGCTGCCCGAGGCAGGAGTCCGGGCGGAGTGCGCTGCCTCGCCCATCCCGAGCGACTGCCAGGGGTCCCCTGCGCCCCGAGCTCCTGGGCGCACGCCTGGAGCTGCCCAGTTTCTTGGGCAGGGACCGGGAGGGTCCTGGCCCTGCCTGGCCGGCACCACCCGCCGCCGCCGCTGCCTCCACCACCACCCCAGCAGCTGCTGCAACAGTTGGGGCGGCGGCAGCGGCGGCCGGCCGCGGTGCTGGGCTGGGTGCGCTTGTTTTTGGTTGCAGTGGACCTGGGGGCGGGGAGGCGTTGGGAAAACTGGGCCAGGAGGGACAACAAACCTCAAGAAGACCTTCCCGAAAGTCCTGCCGCTTGAGAATCAAATACTCTGTATGCTTGGGGAAATTCAAATCGCCCTCCTCACTCGCATGATTTTCTCTCTGCCCTTCACCCACCCTGCTGGAGTCTTTCAGGAAAGGTGGCTTGGAGGAAAAGGAGAAGGGCAGGCGAATAGGAGAGGGAAAATGCCACTGACCCCAAAAGAACGAGTGGGAAAGAAGCCCGTCTCTGGGGAGCAGGGACTGCTGCCCTGTTGCCTTCTCTCCTAGGAGTTCTTTGTCCACCTATGGTGTGTGTGGGGGGAGATGTTTGTAATTCCTAGTTACTGCATTTTTTTCACAAGCGGCAGCTCTCCTCCGAATGTTTCAAAACTTCTTTGGGTACAGAGAGCTCTTGTCCACCTTGATTTGTGTGCACTGGGGCGTGGGGGTTAGGGACAGGGCAGATAGGTGATGGCAGAAGCCAGGCAGTGTGGCCCAAGGCAGAGCACCTGAAAGCGAGCAGCTGGCTGGAGGGTGACTCTCCCAGACACAGGTTGCACCATTACCCAGAGACGGGAATTGGAGGTAAAAAGTGAGATTCCGGAGGAGAACTTTCAGGAAGTTCCTAACAAAAGCAGAGGAGCTAGGACTCCGTGTGGGAACCTGGAGAAGGGCCAACCTAGATGAGAAGGTTCCACCGGAATCCCTAGTGGGGATGGTGAGGCTTGTTGACTTGAGTTTCCCCTCTGGGGAGAGGGAAGAGGCAGGAACTATTTGGTCCTCTCTGAAAGCTGGTTCTAAGGGATGAAATGCGCTCGTTACAGGGCGGTGGAGGGGGTGGTTCTTGGTGGTCCAGTCATGAGAATAGAAGCTCATAGGATTACTAGTCCACTTATCTCACGGGAAATCAGCCCGCGATCCTGGGGGAAGATCTTTCCTCCTCTTTTGCTCTACAGGTAACTAACTCTTCATCACTAGGGACACACTACCTTTCTTGTATTATTGCCCTCTGTTTATTGACACGATATCAATCAGCCATCAATAATAAAGTGAATGCCCCGACTAGGACGCACTGGAATTAGGACCCAGGGACCAATGTGCCTTGCGAGATGTTTGAATGGCATAGAAATCATCACATTTATGCCCTCTTCACAGAACCTTACCATGTTAATCCTGGGCTTTTTGCTTTTCTCCTGATTATACATCTGACATTGAAATTTGAGGGGCTTCCCCCCTCCCCTCGATTTGTCAATGAACATTATGTCGACACAGAGATAGATACTGGTCCAAATACTTTCTCAAGAAAATGTGTAGTAGATTCATCACAGGCTTCAGGAAACAATCATTTAGCAAGTCCTGACAGTTGGGAAGTCGCCTCATTTTTTGATAGATGATCTACTAAATGATATTCTCTTTTGAGGTGATGTTTCCACTGCCCCCCCCCAACAAACCGTCACGCCACTGTGACGGGTTGTCACCAGCTACAGTCACTCTCAAGGTTAATGAGATATCAACGGACACATCAAATCTTTTTCAGCTGGAGTCTCTCTCTCTCTCTCTCTCTCTCTCTCTCTCTCTCTCTCTCTCTCTCTCTCCTATTTGATTTTGATTTGTTGTGTGCAGAACACCATATTACAAGATAAGGGTGGGACTGGAGAGGGAAGGAGGCCGCCTTTGCCTCGACATTAAAGGGCAATTTTAAAGGACAACAGTCAGATCAGTGGATTGTTTCAAGAAAAGGGAAAGTGTCACATTTTAGGTGTCTTGTAAAAACCAAACCAAGCTAAGCAGTGGTTTGTAATGCTCCCTAGCGAGTGGCTATCTGATCCAGGGAGTTCATTCCCTTCCTTAAAACCTGGATGGACTTAGGAAACGGGTATTCCCCTTTGATTTGAAATTCAGTAAGGGGGCTCCAAAATGTTGATGGATTAAAAAGTCCCTTCTCTTTTCACTCCATTTTTCAACCTGCCTTTTGAAGCCTCCTTGTATATCCTCCCCCTCCCTTTATACACCCAACCTGTATTGCGGATGGGTGTGGAACCAGGGAGAGGAAAATGGACCTTGAGTAGTCATGGTAATGTCATGTGGGAGGAAGAGCATGCAGTGGGTTGGTTTCCTTTCTTCCAGTGGAACTAGGATGACTTGTCCCTTTACACAAGGTGTCAGGAGTGAGGGAATCATTGTTACTGCTGTTGCTAGCAGTGCTGTAATACTTGGTTACTGGCATCGAGAATCCCGCTGACAGCTAACACTGTACACGACACCGAACAGCCCCTGCCGGTTTGACGGCCTCTATTTGAAGGGAAGTGGGCAAAGCATTGGTACCCAAAGCATCTGATTGACTCAAAGAGGTTGGTGGTTTGAACACTCCAGCCGATCTGCAGGATAAAGATGCTGCACTTGACTCCTGGGAAGATTGACAACCTTAGAAACCCTACAGGGGCAGTTCTACCCTGCCTGGTGGGGTCACTGGGAGCTGAAATCTCATAGATAGGAGTGGATTTGGGTTTGGACAAAGTATGCCTAAGAGTCCAGGATTTCTCGGGCCCTTCTCTGAAACTGAAGGAAACTCAGAGTCACAGTGAGCTAGGCATTGAACTAGTTATCATGAAGTCAGTAGTTCAAACCCACCAGCCACTCCCCAGAGGGAGAAAGACCAGGCCGTCTTCCCCCATAAAGATCTGCAGCCTTCAAGATCCTGAGGCGCACACCATGCTAGGCTTACTGTAAGTTCGCTGTGAGTCAAATCGAAGAGATAGCAGGGGGTTAGTTTCCTGTGAAATTGAAGGAAGAATGCTTGCTGGATTGTCTACAGTGCTCCTTCTAGCCTGAAAAATAGACCCCATTCACTGACCGTGATGCTTTAGGGCTATCGATGGGAGAAAGTCCTTTTTCCAGCTACTTTCTGACAAGAAAATAGACTGTGCTGAAGGGATGACAAAAAAAAAGGAAAAGTTCAGTTGATCGTTCAAGAGTAGTTGAAGTATTACAGCTGGGATTGGAGGTGGGGGGCAGGGCAGGAGCTACATTTGACAATCCAGCAGATAGAGTTCGGAGGAGCTTTATGAAATCAGTGCATGTGATATGCCATTCCCTGACTCAAGAATTGGAGTGGTATAGAATTGGAACCCCAAAGATGAGAGAGGAGAGGGGTTCTCCTTAATCTGGGTCTTCTCTGAAGGCTTCAAATCGACAAGGGAATTTTAGACAAAAGTGGGTGGAACCTGATGAGGCTGATAATGCACCCACCAATAACTTCTGCACTTCTTTACATAAAGGCAGATAGATCCTCATAGTCTTCATTTTATTGGAAGATTAGATTTAGTTCATTGGTATCCTTTCATCAAAAGAAGCCACGAAATGCTTCTTCAGAGCAAAATTCATCCGAAGGCTTGGGGAACTTTTGCAGATGTTTCTTTGTGATCACTTACAGTGAAATGTTGGAAGGCTTCCACTGAGAATCGATCTGAGTTATGATCAAGACATACCACATTTATTCCAGACATTTCTGTGTAGAGTGAAGGGCTAGTTTAGCCCAATCTTCATGACAGTGGTAGCTGTCTTCATCACATCTTCCAGGATATTTGCCTTTGGGATGTTGAAACATAGCAAATGGCTAGAGGTAGACAAGAGAGATACAGGGCTTCAATTTAGCTGAGGGAGAAACCTGCACTGGCTCATCCATTAACTTACTTGCCCAAGACAAAACTATGAGAACAGAACCAGGCCTGGGACCAGGATTGTCTTTCATGGGAGTCCAGGGTTCTCTTAACACTAATTTACATGATTTAAGAAGTTACTTGAATGACTGAAAGACGTTATCTTCCAAATGAAGTATAGTTGACCAAGTCTTATATTCCACCCCATCCCATTGCCCTCACAGTGGTAGTGCAATCATAAGGGTGTTTTCTTGATGAATTCTACCTCGTGTCAGTGAAAATCCACGTCAGAATTAAATACCCAAGAGTAACACCCAATATATTGCTCATTAGCAATGTTAGCCATGTACAAGGATAGAACGACTCTTTTACCAGTAGTTTTCTGTATGACTTCCCATAGGGCTTTTCTGTTTGAGAGCTGTTCATGGCAAGAACCTGGAGGTTTCAACCCCAGTATCTCACACAGTCCCTGGCACATATTGGGCTCCCAATAAATGCATACTGAACCAACCTGTCCTAGTTAAATCCAAAATATGTCATGGGTAAAGAAGGTTCCATAGGAACTACTTTGAAAATGTAGTTCCAAAATGACATTTCTATGTTTCCAACCTCAGGGGTCATTTTGTAGGCTTCTCTTTTCTGAAGGTATTCAGTTTGGAATTTGAGCAAGGGTATTTCCTTGGTACAACAGCCTCTTCTTTGGAAGAAACTCATAGGATATTTTACTCTGAGCAAGTCATTCATCCTTGGGTGGGGGGGGGAATCTCTCCTATTATTCAAATATTGAGTTGCTAATCCAGGTCCGCTTTTTAAGTTCACATGCATTTGATAGAATGGAGTTGCAAAACCAAGTTAACAGAATAGTGAGGCCATTGCACTTCTTCTGCCTACCCCAAGCTAGTGACTACATTTAAACATATACCTCCAGTTTAGAGCCGAGAACATGAATCACATTTAATTCAGGCAAAAGCCTGAATAAGAAGGGTGATCTGATGGCTAGCTCAAGAGTCCTGATGATCCAGGAGTTGGACCGAGATTTCCAGTAGAGTTGTGGCACACTTTTTAACTCTTCCAGGACTTGTCATCCCTTCTTCTACTATGGTCTAGTGGTCAGCAATATCGGCTTATTCTCCAGCTAGCTAGGAATAAGTTGGGTGTTTTTCTTCTTCACATTTTAAAAAAGCTGTAAAAAAAAATAAGTAAATAAGCCGAAACAGCAAGAAAGAATGGGCACCCTAGAATGTGGCCCACAAAGCCTAAAATAAGCATGATTTACATTGGAAAAAGTCCCAAAGCTATGTTATTCCCAAACTCCTTCAGTAGTACAATTTTGGGCCATTGATACTATAGAAGTAATTTCTAAGACATGGCTCTCAAATGTGAGCAATTTTGCACCCAGAGGACTTTTGACAATGACTGGAGATGGTTTTGTCTGTCACGATTGAGGTGGGGGGGTGCATTTTACTGGCATCTAGTGGACCAGGACTGCTTCTCAGCCTACCATGATGAACTGAACAGGCCCCACCTCTCCACACAGTACTACCTTGCCTCAATATCAATCAATAGTATGGTCACCTCTAAGAGTGTGTTGCCTCTGTGTCTGGTTGGACTCCTCCCCTCCCCTCCCCAGTGCCCCCCTACCCAGCTACCTTTATGTTGTCAAAGACAAGGTCCCATCCAGAAGGCCTTGAGTTCTTTGATCAGGGACACATATTATGACCTCTGAGGAAACACTGTCCATGACAATTGGATAGATCCGAGACTTTCCAATAACCTTCCCTGAGATATAGTTATCTTGCCATCTCTGAAAGCTCTCACCCTTGTGGTCTAAATGCCACTTGAAAGGAACGCCAGAAATTGAATGCAATTTAATTGCTTGAATGGCAGAGCTGCTGAAATGACTGGCCTCTGAGACAAGTCAATGATGAGAGTGCCCATTATTGAACACCTGGAGTCTCCCAAGTGCGGCACTTGTGCCCACTGGACCCCCCTCCCCTTAGCTCCCACAGGAGGAAGCCCCCACTAGAGAGGGTACTTGCTTGTCTCGTCCAGGTACTTGCCTGAGTGTAAAATAGCAAAAGAAAAGCATACATCTGGACTGAGCCCCGGTGGCGTAGTGGTTGTGCACGGGACTGCAACCCACTGGGACAGAGGTTCAATTCCAGCAGTGGGACTGAGCTTCCTACTCCCACCACCAGAGAGCAGTGATGCCCCCCCCCCAAAAAAAAGAAAGAAAAGAAAAGCATACATCCAAGGATCAAAGAATCAAAGAGCCTTGGATCTAGAAGGGACCATAAAGGTCATCTCAGTGGGCTCTGGTGCCAGAATTTGCTTGTAACATCTCAAGCTGCTCTATCTGGTGGCGGGTGCTGTGTCACTTAAGGCAGTCCAATGCCGGAAGTGAGTTAATGTCTCAGTAATGAGTGCAGAAGAGAAAGGGCAGCATTTGTGCATCTGCTGAACCGAAGCCCACTGACTTTTGCACTTTATTTGTGCAGTAGGGGGAAAGGAAGGAGATATCAAGCTTCCATTCCATTCTCTTTTCATTTCCTCAAAGCTGGATCCGAATCAACTAGGCACAGAGGGTAGTCTGTTGAACACATTTCATCTGTGGAACTAACCATGCATTGATGCTGATGCACAATAACCCTATATGACAGGATAGAATGGCCTCTATGAGTTTCAGTGACTGTCAATCTTTACAGGAGTAGAAAGCCTCATCGTTCTCCCAGGGAGTGGCTGGCAGTTTTGAACTGCTGACTCTGTGGTTAGCCACCCAGTGAATAACCTACTATGCCACCACGGTTCTCCAAACGCCTACCCCACTTGATTTATACAGATTTGGGGAGTAATCTTTCACTTGCTCATACAGATAAACATTTACGACAAACTAGTTAAACTGTCCCTTTCAGTTGACATTTAAGCATCATGCCACTGGGAATGAGAAATCCACGTTTGAAAATCCTCAGCTTTTTAAGTAATCAGCTTTCTTGATTACTGCTCTATTAGAAGTAGGGAAGTATGATTATTTTTCAAATAAAAGTGAAAAGAACAAACTCTAAGACCTCTCAGGATTAACCAGCGCTACAGGCCTGTAGAACAGGTGAGCATTTAATCCAGGGTAGATGAATCTATAGAGGCAGTAACTTGATTGATAATTACCTAGAGGCATGGCAGAATAGGGTGTGGGGGGGCAGAATGGGGAGCTAACAATGAGCACCAGCTAGAAGAACTTGTTCTGAAATGGTGGTGATAACTGCAGAGCCTTCCTGAATACGACTCAACCATGACACTGTAGGATACTGGATGTGTATGCCAAAAAAAAAAAAAAAACCCTTTTTAAAAAAAAAAAAGAAAAGATTGATTCCTTAAGCATACAAAATTAGGTGCTAATTGAAAACAAAAAGAACAGGTGAGCATTTAACTGACACAGAACTATGCATTCTAAAGTGACGTCATTTACTACCTAAGAGATGACAGCATCTTTCAGTACAGAAGCGCAGAAACTGCTAGATGTTGGTGATCTGATCAACTTTGCCCTTGTGGGAAGCACCAGATGGTACCCGACTCCAGGGCTGTAAGTCCCAAATGATTCTTGAGCGAGGCTTGAAGCAGACCTTTGAAGTCACCTGCTTGGTAGCACATCACAGCAAGCAGATCTGTCTGCTGTACTGCCAGAGCTGCCACCACATCCCCGGAAGGCCACGGACCTTCCGAGGAACCCTGCCAGACTGATTTAATGACCAACAGGGGAGGTGAGTAATCACTAACCTTTAAAAGATAGGGGGGGTGGGGGGGAATCAACACATATTGTTTATTTCCTATGGGAAGCCCTGAATCACATGTCCTTGCCTTCAACTCTAGATTTCCTAATTTAAACAAAAGAAGAAACTAAAGGCATAGTCTATTTTTGTCTTCTTGCTCTCTAAGAAATCCTCACGAATATTGTTTCTGCTATTTTAAGAGGTCCCCATTGCTATATTTTCTACTTCAGGTTGAATCCACAGGTTCCCAGTACACTGGAGATGAGGGTTGCAATGCAGTTACCTTAGATGGTGGTGGTGGTGGTGGAGTAATATCAGAAAACACCAGTAAGGGAGTGGGCAATAAAATCTGAACAAGAAATCAACCAAGGTGGTGTTATCACACAAGTGTCCACTCTGGGCAAAGAGGCTGGCCAGGTTTCAGCCAACTCCCCATCCACCATGAGTCGGTCCAGCAGTTCTCCAGACTCCACATTTTCTGCTTTGCGTGCCGTGACATCTCCAAACATTGGGTCACCCCTAGACTCAGATGGAATATACTTTAAGAAAAAAAAAGACAAACCCAGATGATTTTCCCAATTCTAACTTCACGACCGAAGAGATCAATATTTTGATATCACTCAGCCTTCCTCTTGGTAGAAGGAGGCTCCTGATTAGAAAAGAGATCCTGCTAAGAGATGATCTTAAAAAAAAATTGTTTAATCACACGAGTACAAAACCAGGGTTCTTCTATTGAGTTGAATGGACAAACTATAACTGCTCCTTTTCCTGCACTGGATACAGAGATTCCTTCAGCGATTCTCTCAGGAGGCTCTGCCCTCATCTAGCATCGAAGCCAGTGAGGAAAGTGTGTTTGGTAGCTCTGGGGCTTCCTTGTGGATCCAAACCACCTGGGTCTCCTGTTCAAATGCAGACTCAGATTCAGCAGGTCAAGGATAGGACCCACAGTTACGCATTGCCGCAGACCGTGGGGTTACTGCTGCTCAGAGCATCACACTCGGGGGTAGCCAGGCTCAAAGTGATCCATGGCCAACAGAACACTGGACTTAGAGTCAGGAAAGCCTAAAGTCTGGTCACTTCGGACTTTGGGCGAGTCTCCCCACCACCCTAAGAAGCAAAGTCCTCATTCCCATAGGGTCTGCTAGCATCCCCCATACCCACCTCATGTTCGGATACAAGGTTTGGGAAAACTATGTCAGCGATTCCCAAGCTGTGGGTCACAACTCCTTTGGGGGTCGAATGACCCTTTTACAGGGGTCGCCCGATACATCACAGTAGCAAAATGTCGAAATAGCAATGAAAATAATTGTATGGTTGGGGGGTTCACGACAACATGAGGAACTGTATGATAGGGTGGCAGCATTAGGAAGGTTGAGAACCACAGCTCTAGGTGGTCAGAGCCTTCTATACCGGGCGGGTGCTGTCATTATTACCATTTGCTTTGAAAATGACTGTCATTTCCTCTCATGTGCCAGCTCTTTCAGAGCCATTATTGCCTATTGAGTAAATACGCATGCAGCCTCCCCCCCCCCTTTGATCCGACAGGCAATAATGGGTGTTCAATCTACATTCTCAATCCTCAGATTGGCAATTCGTTGGTCTTTAATGACTCCATCTGAGTCATTACAGACGATTGAATTCATCCCGCTGCTGAGAGGGCCCTTCCTCCTCCTGCCGAAAGTTCTTAGCAGGCCGAGCTGGCCGGGGGCGATTGCATGCCAGCTCGTCCAGGCGGTTTCTTGGGGGCCGAACCTCACCATCATGCTTGGCAGGGATTTACAGGAAACCTTCACTGTCTACTTAGGCTTTGCAGTAACAAGCTCTCAGAGGCCATGAGCTCTGGCTTGAAGGTTCTCTTTGTGGCACTGGAAATCACCCCCCAAAGGGATTCTCTGGCAGGTCAGGTGAGAGGAAGGAACCAGGTGGCACAGTGGTTAGCTTCTCAGCTGACGAAAGTCTAGGGGCACCCGAAACAGAAGGCGGGCTTCGGCAGGATGGACTGACGCAGTGCCTGCCACAGTGGACTTGGACGTAAGCGCAAAATGGTGAGGATGGTGCAGGGCTGGGGGGTGGTGCTGTTGTACATTGGGTCGCTATGAGTTGGAGCCCGCACGACGGCACCCATGGGCAAGAGCGGAAAGGTCAGTCCTTAGAACCCGCTGGCCACTCTGTACAAGAAAGAGGCGGCAGTCAGCTTCCGTACAGTCTATGAAGTTGCCTGCGCAGTGCTAGTCGGCCCTGTAGCGATGCTATGGGCTCACATGATGGCAATGGATTTGGGCTGTGGCTTGGCTTTGGCTGTGGGAGGAAAGGGTTGTGAATTCTCCTCACTCCCTTGAGTGTTTCTCTGGGGAAAAGTTGCTGACATCAGTAGATCTTCACGCACTTCAGAGAGGAGAGTGTCATCAAAATTGCCAGAGAGCAGGCGCAACAGACACGAGCGATCATTGTAAAGCCCTTTGAAAGCGTGAAATGGTGGGAAAATGTTGCTGACTAGGGTTTTGATCATTTAGGTCAGTGCACCCCCCCACTCCTCCCAATATATATAGATATATACATATGCATAAATATACAAAATATCTTGCTAACGGTCCTAAACGCCACCTGCAATTATTTACGCTCAAAATATTAAAACAAAAAAACAGCAAAGAAAATTCCTCTGCCTTTCTGGTTCTTACTCCCTAATTTCTTTACACGAAAGTAACCTCCATGGAACCGAGGGTGAGCAAACTGGCCAGCCTGCCTCTCTTGGACTGGGGGGAGGGGGGGAGGTTTGCAGGAGCAGGCTTATTCTCATCAATATGCCCAGAGGTGGCCTGGGGTCCCATACCTCTAATCGTTTTCTGGAAAGGCTGATGCTTTGGCTGGCCTGAACAAGCATACTGAGGAGAACAGTGGCTTAGCGCTGCCTTTTTGGCTTTGCTGACCCATGACCCATTGCTGCTTGAAAGCGGTCTTCCATAGCCCCACCACCTGGGGGGCATGCTAAAGGACAGATTTCTAAGCCCCACCCTTGATGTTTCTGATCCCCTCTGAGCATTAGGCCTTGAGAATTTGCATTTCTAACAAAGGCCCAAAGGGGGGAGGGGGAGAGGGGAGAGGGTGCTGTTCCTGCTGGTCCTGGCCCACGCTATAAGAGCCAGGATTACAAGGCAACCTAGTAATTAGTGAAATGCACTCTAGCCCTGTAGCTGCTAGCAAGACAAAAGTGAGGTGTTAAAGTTATTTGCTCAGCAGTCTATTCTGAACATGCTGTCCTAGCTGTGGTGCAAAGGGGACTTCCTATATATATAAACCAAACTCACTGCCTTCCAGTCAATTGAGACTCCTATGGACAGAGTGGAACTGGCCCTGAGCGTTTCCATGGCTACAAACCTTTCAGGGAGCTAAAAGCCCCCCTCTTTGTCCCAAGAAGCCCCTGAGCAGGTTCAAACTACTGACCTTGTGGTTAGCAGCCCACTAAAGAACCTCCAGGGCTCCTACCACGTACATAAGAAGCTTCAAGTTTGCAGTGTCAGGCAAATATATTAAACCACTTAGTGGAAACTTAGTGGTGTAAGCATCAGGCTTAACTGCAACGTTACCTACTCAAACCCAGCAGCTGCTCTGCAGGGGAAAGACTGCAAACTTACATTTGGAAGTTCTGGTGAAGACTTACAGTTGGAACCTCTGTATAGGGTCACAGTGAGTCACAATCTACTTGATAACAGCGGGTTTGGTTTGGGCTCTTAAACGGAAGGGCCTGCTCACAGATGGTATTTCAGAGAAAGTGGCTAGAGAGAGGGAAAAAAAGATCAGACGCACTGCCATTGAATCAATGCTGATGCACAGTGACTCCCTGTGGGTTTCTGAGACTGGTGACTATTTACAAGAGTAGAAACCCCCACTGGATCTGCTGATGATTTCAAACTGCTGGCCATGTGGATCTCAGCCCAGTGGGTAACCACTACACCAAGGACACCTTAAAATGGAGGAAGCAAGCTACTGCTACTACTACTACTACTACTACTACTACTACATACACACACACAAAATGCTATTCCCATCGCCACAGCTTCCTTTCTTCCTAAAAGACTTCCCACACAGAATCCCCTGCCATTTGCCTTACGGGCACTTCCTTTAAATCCCACCAGAATACCCAGCAGGCAGAAATAGAAACTATGTGTGGTGTTTTCTAAATAGGACCTCAGCTCTGTGACTGTCAAAGGTGAAGTATCCCCAGGAACGGCCCTAAGTGCTAGTTTTCAGTATCAGCTACTGTTTGATCTCGGTACTGCTAGAGAGGAGCTAGAGAGGAGAAAAGGGCTGGAATGAAGTTTAGTAAGCACTGGCTTTGCCAGAGGAGAATGAGCAGGACTTCAGGTCCCCAAAGCCCTGTGTTTACATAACTTCATGGTTTATATCCTCCAGCACAAAACTTTGAGGTTCTAAAATGATGCTCACGCCACGATGATCAAGTTACTTTGCCTCCCTGGTGTCTCAGTTTTCTTACCGTTAAAACGAGGTCAGCAATATCATCTTCATGGGGTTGTGCAGATAAAAAAGAGATAATGTTTGGGGTCCCTTTACAAAATCATATAAATGATAATGGAAATGTTTTTACACACTTTCGGAAGCCTCCTCCTATATGTACAAACAGACTTTCTAAATGACAATGTTCCTAAGGCCATATAAATCTCGCACGATATATGCTCTGAGCACACATCCATTTAGGACAAGTGAACAATCCCCTAGGGTTTTTCAGGAAAGAAGAATAAGCACCTTTGTCACCCAGTCAGCACGTTCTACATCACTGTGTCCTTTTGTACAAAAATGTCATCACAGTCAGTGAGGGCCTTTTATTAAGCAGAAACTTTGCTGGCATGACCTCATCCCCCTAAATGATGTAACGTCCTATCTTTCTATAGTTTGATTTTAAATGACCTGAGGAGGATCAAAAAGAGCATTATCTGATCATCCACTGTCTACATACCGAAAGCGTTAGATCTGATGCAAAAGAAGCCCTGGTGGCTTAGTGAGCTACACACTGAGCTGATAACCACAAGGCCATGGTTTTGAACTCATCAACCACTGTGCTTCTTCCCTGGGAGAAAGGTGAGACTGCCTACTCTCGGAAAGATTTCTTCTTAATCATTTGATTGGGGGGCGGGGGGGCACTCATACAATTCTTTTCACAATCCATCCATCCATCCATTGTGTCAAGCACATTTGTACATTTGTTGCCATGGTCATTTTTAATTGATTCTTTAATTGGGGACTCAGACAACTCTTATTACAATACATACATACATACATCGTGTCAGCACATTTGCTCTTGTAAAGATTGAAAGCCTGAGAAACTCACAGGCGTTCGATCTTGTCCTATAGGATCCCTAGGAGCCAGCATCAATGTGAAGACGCTTCTCAAGTGCCTCATAGCTACAGATTCCAGTATCAAACTGTTTAAACCTCGTCATCCTTACAGAAAGTTCTATTGAGCGATGCTACTTTACATTGATGAAATTATTGGCACATACCTAAGAACACATAATGAATAAGTGATCTCACCAAGATTCATACATGGCTCTAGCTTCTCATATGTCATGTTTAAACCAACCATACCTGATTTCCTCATAAGAGACAGAAAAAGGGCTGAGCCCCAGTGGCATAGTGGTTGAGTGCGGGACTGCGGCCCACTGGCTTGGCGATTCAAATCCAGCAGCAGCTCTCCAGGAGCAAGACTGGGCCTCCCACTCCCACCAGAGGGCAGTGATGCACCCCCCAAAAAATGAAAAAATAAACAGAAGTAGATGAGTCAGATCCTTGCAGCCATGCTAACTGGTTTAATGGTGCTAGCAGATGTGATCCCCAACTCTAGTGCTAACACAATGGAATGTATTGGTCTTATTAGGTGCCATCCTTTCCTATTGCTATATTTGAACCCATTGTTGCACCCACAATATCAGTCCATCTCATTAAGGGCATTCCTCTTTTCTTTGCCCCCCTTTTCTTTGCCAAGTAGGATGTCCTTCTTTAGGCATTGATCCCCTCTTAAAACACATCTACAGTAGGTGAGGTACAGTTGTCTGTGCTATCCTTGCTTCTAATGAGATTCTAGCTGCACTTCTTCCAAGATAGATTTGTTCATTCTACTGGTAATCCATGTTACAATCAACATTCTTGGCCCACACCCTAATTTAAATACATTAATTAGGCTTTGGTCTTCCTTATTTATTGTCGTGCTTTCATATGCATATGAGGTCATTGATAATCCCCATGGTTTCAGTTTGGCATATTTTAGGCCTCAAAGTGATAGCTTTGTTCTTTATATATCTTTAAAAACATCTTTTGCAACCAATAGCCCAAAGCAATCCATCATGTAGTTTTTTGAACCCTGCTGCTTCCGTGGGCATTGGTTGTGAATCAAAGTAAAACAAAATCCTTGACAACATCAATCTTTTCTTTGTTTAACATGATATTGCTACTGTTACAGTAAGGAGAAATTTCGCTTTCTTTATGATGAGACATAATTCACATTAAATGCTGTCACCCTTTGATTTCCATCAGTGTTTCAAGACATCTTCATTTTCAGCAAGCAATATTTCATCTACACACTGTAGCTTGTTATCAAGTCTGCCTCCAGTCCTGATGCTGTGTTCTTCTTTATATAGTCCAGCTTTTTCTCAAATTATTTTTTTCAGTACACAGATTAAATAAGTATGTTGAAAAGATACAGTCCTGCCAGACATTGCAGCGAAGTAAACTTACTTGTTATGGCTCTTCTTCCCATGGTCTTTGTAATTCCCCCTAAAAGGGAACATGCAAATAGGATGTGTGGAACTCTAAAGGAGGAGATTGATTAGTTTTGCCATTGCACTGGGTATTAAGTGAGCCTGTTTAGAGGCAGGTAGAAAGAACTCCATGAGCAGAAAGAAAGAAGATCTAGGATCCCTGCATGGAGAGATGGCAATGGAGCAGCTCTGAGACCAAGAGACAAAACAGAGGAGCAACACTGAGTCTATGAGACATGAGGCAGAATAGTAGGTTTCCAGGCCTACTGAAGAAGTAAAACTGAGACCCTGTGGGTAGGAGGCTTGCAGAGTGGAATGTCCTTTGGGCATTTATCAGCATCTATGAAGTTTTGTAAAGCATGCCTGAGAAGGGCAGCGGACAAAGGCTGCATAGCTGAGAAGTCAAGGGCCACAGAGAGACATGTCTACTGACCTGAGAAAAGGCACTATGAACAAAAGAACTGTATCTTTTAATCTTTTGTAGCCTGTTAGCTTTCTTGATAGACTCAATAATCATGAGTATTGTCTGTGAGTTCTTTGTGGGCATAAAATTAGATTATAAAACTCAGCAGAGAAGTAGAGTGCTGTGGGATGGATGATGGTGTCAGAATAAGGTAAACCAGTTTCGAGAGTGGAAGTATGAGGGGGTATCAAAAAACCCCATGAATTGTTCTGTGATGTCCATAAACTTCCTGAACAGATGAAAATGTTAACTTGTAGTGCATTTGGAGTTCCCTCTATCAGGTCAGTCTGCTAATCAAGCTTCTCATTTAAAGTTTCTGAAATAATGGCATAACAGTATACAGGAGGGTTGGGGGAAGATCTGATTTGTGGTAGATGGGGGACTGGTTTTGCCACCATGACAATGCAATTGCTCACACAGTCATCTCAATGTGTCACTCTTGGGCAAAAAAATAGCACGCTTTTCTTGCCCCATGCACCTTACTCCACTGATCTCACCCCCATGCAACTACTTTTTGTTTCTGTGAATGCAAAGGGACATGGAAGGACAGAGATTTGATGATATAGAAGAGGTGAAGAAAAAATGAGGGAGATGCTGTCATCCATATCAACACATGAGTTTGAGAAATGTTTCCAAGAATGGAATCACATATTTGACAACTACATTAAGTGTAATAGAGAGTACTTTGATGGTTTTATGGTTGCTTTGTAAAATGAAAATTATGTATACATATAGATTTGAAAATAAAAAGTCTTTTTTGGGGGGAAAGGGGTACCCCCTTGTATGTCTGACCTTGTCCTCAAAAGAAACATCCTTGAGAAGATGTAGAATTGGATTCTCCTCCCTTCTGTAGCCAGAAATCGGACAACTTTCATACCATTTCCTCACACACTTTTCTAATTATAACCCATGCAGAATTTCCTACTTCTATTCAAACAACTGCCTTCTGACCTATGTGCAGGAGATAAAATGAAATCCTAAAATACTTGATTAAATCGAATAAGATAGGAAAAGAGGAAAGAAAGAAACAAAGAACAATGCAACGAATAAAAACAGCTACAAATATGACAGATACCAATCCGACTATGACAGTAATCACTTCAAATGTGAAGGGTCTAAATATAAAACTAAAAGTCAAGAGTTTGCCCTGTCTTTTTTAAAATATCACTTTATTGGTGCTCATACAACTCTTATCACAATCAATGCATCCATCCATTGTATGCAGACCATATTTGTACATTTGTTGCCATCATCATTCCCGAAACATCCACCTTCTACTTAGGCCCTTGGTATCAGCTCCTCATATCTCCCCTTCCTCCACACTCCTGCTCCCAGTCTTTTTTAATGTATTAAAAATAAAAAGATCTAACTGCATGTTACCTACAAGAAACCCACTTAAAATGTAAAATCCCACACATTGGTTAAAAGTAAAGTGATAAAGATATACCATGCTAACACTGGTTGAATGCTGGAGTAGTTATATTAATTTCAGACAGAGCAGGCTTCAGAAGAAGAAACCTATTAGGAAAAGAGGGAAATTACATAATGATGAAGGGATTAATTCTCCAAGAAGCCATGACAATCCTAATGCATCTTAACAAATGAGCATAGAAATACATGAGGCGAAAGCTGATAGAAAAATGAATTATACTTAGCGATGTCAACATCCTTCTCTTAATGATTGATGGAGTTGATTTCAACTCATAGCAATCCTAGAAAAAGACTATAATTAGCCCATAGGGTTTCCAAGGCTGTAATCCTTATGGAAACAGACTGCTACATCTTTCTTCAGTGGTGTGGCTGGTAGGTTTGAACCACCATCACTCCCACTAGGGCTCCTCTGATAGGGCATGGAGGACTGAGTACTATGGAGGATGTTCAACATTTTAAGAAGAGTCATTATACAACACTTGTAAAGATAACTTCTTACAGAAGTGTTGGAGGCTAACTTAGAGAAGAAAGGCATTGGAGATAGGAGGACCCATTTTTCCACCAAGGGGGCCCTTGTAAGTATATTATATACTCCAAAAGTAAGAGGCCTGGACTAGGATAGCTGCAGAAGGAGAAGAAAGGAAGAGGTAGATTAGACCAATATGTCCCACGATGAGTTTTGAAAAGGTTCCTTTCATGATCCAAAATTTTGAGTTCTGTGGCCAAATATCTTTGGTTTACAATACCTGTGGTGTCCACACATTGGATCCTCATTTTGAATGCAATTTCATCTATTAAAGGTGGTATAATGTTTCTGTGTAAAGGAAATCTGTGTGTATTTAGCTTTGCTTAGCTCAGCACTTCTCAAATTTATGTATGAGTACTTTTCACTTGCATCAAAGTCACACCCCAGGGAACGACCATGCTTCAGAATACACACTGAGAATAGTAGCTTCAAAATAGGGATATGGGATCAATAGGTCTTGGGAGTCATTGGATCTAGGTATAGACAAAAGGGGAAAGGTGATATTGGCTTAGAAATTCTCCAGATGCATCAGTAGAAAGAGGATGCAGTTAATCAAAGCAAGGAAGCATGTGGAAGAACCAATTTGGATTTTTAAAATGCAGCCATTGGATCTTGACAAGCTGGAATACTAACAAAACAGCATTTGCAAATCTTCGGTAGACAGATGAAGATTCAGATCTTGAGTTTGGAAAAGAGGTGAGGTTTTTTTATATGATTTGAGGATAGGTTAGCAATGACAAACAGAGTCATCGGTATGCCATTCTCTGTTGAACTAGCATTCACTCAATGATAAGATCAGAAGATTCGGAGTCTTAAGCAATACCAAGTTGACAAGGTAGACAAAGATAGTAGACTCAGGAGGATCTTGAGAAAAGCAAGTTGTGGGGTGGGAGCAAAGGGAAACTTGTCCTGGAATTCATCCAGGGAAAAGGTGGAGTTCTCTGAAACCACAGATTTTTGTTTGTCAGGAACATAATAGAGGATGCAACAGTGAATAACACTTCTTGGAGCCTACTAGATTTCCATGAAAATCTCAATATGCTTAAGCTTTTCATGATGCCTTAAGATATTTTAAAGTACTAGGTATCTATTGAGAATATAAAGGCCATGAGCCTAAAGCCATTGGATTTATCTGCCTAGAAGTTATTGTGCAGTTTTTTCTTGAGTGCTGGGCTACAGTCTAGACTGGAGTGGTTTGAGAAGTCGGTATGAAATGAAGACATTGAGTTAGCAAGCAAGAATTACCTCAGGCATAGCTGGATACTGCAAATGTAAAGGATTGTTAAAGAGAGGAAGAGGGAGCAGAAGTTGGGAAAGAAGTGGGGTCAACAAATGCTATTAGAAATATAGGAGCTGCTTACATGTTTCAAAGTTCTTGCGAAGAAACAAGCATAAAGTGATTGATGGTATGGGAGAAGAAGGAATATGAGTACTAGAGAGAAGAATATGAAAGACAGATCCAAGGAGGGGAAGAGGAGATCTTATGGTCCCAGGTTGAGAGTAATTCCTATCTGATGTCTTAGAGTTTTCTGCAATACAGAAAACAACGTCCACAGTTGCGAGTTAGTCTTGTCAAGTGCTAAAGAAAGCCCAGCTATCTGTATTTTTGTTTTGTTTTGTTTTTTGGGCATCACTGCCCTCTGGTGGTAGCAGTAGGAGCCCCAGCCTTTGCTGCTGTGGAGCCGCTGCTGGAACTGACCCTTCATCCCGTGGGCCGCAGTCCAGCACACAACCACTATGCCACCAAGGCTCAGCCCCACCTATCTGTATTTTTTTAGCTCCCAAGGAGATTCTAATATGCAACCAGAGTCAAGAACTACTGCTGGGCAGAAAAATGGGTAAATTTAAAACTGCATTAGCCAGCTCATGTGATAATTTCACAAATTTACCCTAAAATCACACACACAAGGAGTGCATGTAAAATTGGTGAAATTCAAATAAAGTCTGCAGTTGAGTTAATAACATTATACAGAAATCAATTTCCTGACTTTGCTCATGCCCATCTTCCTATACATTTTCATTGGAGAAAGTGGGATGGAGAGTACATCGGGACTTCTCCACTGGGTCCATGAGTCCTTACGAGCCTAAAATTACTTCAAAGTAAAGAGCAAAAAACAAAACTATTTTAAGCTATGAGAGATCCTTTCTTGTATAAGGAGGAGTGGTTGTTCTTCACCATCACCTAAGAAAGAAACCGGCTCCATCATTCATTTAGAGGGAGGCCATTGGAGGATCAAAGAAGAGGAATGGCAGGTACGGATTGGGGTTTTAAGAAAACAAATCTGGTGGAGGTTTGCACCAGAGGCTGGAAGGGGGGAAAGATGAGTTAGGAGTCTGTTTCTGTTGTCCAGATAGATGATAAGGGCTAGAACTGGTCTATTGACACTGTGACTGCAACAACGGTCTCAAACCTAGGAAGAGTTAGGAGGAGGCTTCAGGAACCGGCAGTGTTACATGTGGTTAAGCACAGACTCACTCTGGGTTCAAACGGCCTCAATGGCACAGCTCACAACAGCAATAGAATCAAGGAGCAATGGAAGTGGGGCAAGAGAGGATGCATTTGAGAGCTTTGGGAAGTCACATTGACAGGACTTTGAACCAGGATTGTGTGTCATAAATACCAGAGAAGCTTTCAGAATACAGATGCTGGAGCCCTCCCTCCCCAAGAGATACTGATTGAACTATGTGAAAGAGGATCCAGGCATCGCAATTTGGAAGTTCTGGTGGTTCAAAAGGGCAGGGATGAATACTGCTGAGTCCGAGGTTCAGGCTGAGGAAGTAGAAGTTCAAAGTAAGCTCAGGAAGTTTTCCCGGCAATGATGCCAGAAGCTAGCAGAGAAAGAAGCCTAGAAGAAACAGTCAGGATAAGTTAGTGAGGTCAATTTCTTTCCTGCTTGTTTTATGTGGAGTAAAATTGTGAATTTTTAAATTAAAACATGTAAAGTCAGAATCCTTATGACCTGCCTATCTTTCCAAAGCCTATATAAATGAAAGTATTTCTAAAAGAAAACTGTAGTTCAGTAGTTTGCTCCCTAAAACATAACTAAAGCTATTATTTAACATATTATTTAAGCTATTGCTTAACATAGTATTAGCATAACCGTTTTTAAAAAATAATCACTTTCTGCCAAACGTAAAAGTAGTTATACAAACAAAATATATTCAGTAAGTTGAAGTCCTAGTAGTTTGTGGACTGTTTTAGTTACCTAGTGCTGTGATAACAGAAATACAATGAATATGTACTTTAACAAACAGTCATCTATTTTCTTACAATGTAGGAGGTTTGTCACTGTTGTGGAGTTGATTCTGATTCATAACAGCTCCACAGAACAGAATCAGACCTGCCTGTGGGTTCTGAAACTGCAATTTCTTTCCAAGAGTACACTGCTTTTCTTTCTCCTGGGGATTGAATGTTGGGCTCAAACTGCTGACCTTGTGGTTTAGTTAACAGCTCTATGCATAACTCACTGCACCATCAGGGCTCCTTTTAGGAGGCTGGGCATGCAAATTCAGGGTGCCACCCCTCTAGGGAAAGACTTCTCTTTCAGCTCTGGGAGAAGTTCCTTTTCTCTGGTCAACATCTGTCAGCCCAGCTTTCCTTGTAGATCTCCACATGTCTTGCTATCAATCTTCCATTGGTTCTAGGAAGTTCTCAGCACAGAAATGCTAGGTCCAAAGAATGTGCTCCACTCCTAGCTCTTCTTTCTTATTGGTACTGGAGGCACTGCCTTCTCTGCTTACTTCTCTTTCCCTTTTTCTCTTAGAAATGATGATGCAGCTCACAGCCCAGGGAGAGGGCCCTTATATTAGATCCAGTTTGTCCTCAGTGAGGGTCTTCCATCTCCCTGGTGGTGCTGTCAGTTAAGTGTTAGATTACTGACTGGAATGTCTGCAGTTCAAACCCAACAGCTGTCCCATGGGAGAAAGATGAGGCTATCTGCTTTCATTATGATGTATGACCTTGAAATCTTTCTATGAATTGAAAGACGTCAAAAATTGACTCGATGGCAGGGGATTCTAATCCCGTTAGAGCTAACTGGCTGATCACATCTGTTCAGTTTGTCAGAACATTACACAATCACATCATGGACAGATAACATCCTTGTAGACCTGTCAGACCAGTGAACATCCTGGTTCACCAAGCTAATTCATACTTGGGGGGGGACATAATTCAATCCATGGCAGGAGCAAAGTGAAATTCTTTGTTTTTACGACTATGAAAACTCCAACCAAATTCACTGTCACCGAGTCGATGCTGACGCACCACAGCCCCAGAGCGTTTCTGAGACTATGCATCTTTCCTGGGGTACACAGGCGCTTCTTTCTACCACAGTGGGGCTGGTAGGTTTGAACCACCAACCTTGTAGTTAGCAGTATGATGCCTGACACAGAGCCTCATGAAAGCGTTTCTATTTCACAATGATCTGCTATTTAGCACTTAAAGAGAAATAACAAAGTCCAGGTGTTCCCATGGTGCCAAGTCATACTGTCTTTTACTACTTGCCATCTGGTCAATTCCACACCATGAAGACCCCCAAGTGCTAAGGAGAACCCATAGGGTGTTCAAGGCCGAGACCTTTCTGAAACAGACCACCAGGCCTGGCATCTAAGGCGCCTCTGAGTGGGTCCAACATTCCAACTTTTCAGTTAGTTAATGGTCTAGAGTCTAACCACCACCCGGGAGCTCTAATAAGGCGCAAGCACGCCCTTCCCTTGAATCAGCACACCACAAACGGAATAGTTATTTCACATGCTTAATCCCAGATAAAAACCTTCACATGCCATTTCCTGGGATAACACTGTGCTCTGATTTGTTCATTCTGTCACAGCTTTCTGCCAGGTCTGTTCTTTACCTAGTAACCGGGGAACACGCCTAAGCCCATCCAGTAAATGAATTCCCAACTTTGAGATCTGCAGGCAGGATGGTTTATGTTGGTTCTGCTAAAGCGGCTTCAACATGAAAGGCGAGCAAAGCCTTATGATGTCAAAATCGACTTCTAATTCCAATGTCCCTTTCTTTCCCCAACCGTCTATATTAATAGCTGCCTGTTGATTCCCTGGAGAGAGGGAGGGGCTGGGAAAGCAGTGCCGATTTCATTGTGTTCTCCATGGCCATGGCAGCCTTCCTTTTACTGATACAAAGGCGCATCTATTCATTCAAACAATCATCTATTCCCACATGTTCTGGTTGGTCTTGTTTAGATCTTAGAGTTTTTTGTATTTTTTGCTGCACGCCCCGCCCCTCCATCTCCTGACTGTTTATGAGCTAGTGAATACTTCTTGGCTTAATAACTTCTCAATTTTTAACTCGATTTTAGGACATGCCAAGGGGAAGCTGTTTAATGCATGCTGGTGGTGCCAAGGAGGCTGATATGAAGAGTGTGTGTGGCTCACTCAGGGATATTTTTGTTCTGGGAGTATTGTGAGCCTATTCTTTGCCTCCGCTGTGCTGGGAGCTGCAGTATAACAGAGTAAGACAGTTCTTGTCCTCAAAGAGCTGAAAGAAAATACCTTTATAATGTGGCAAGTGATGACCCAGACAGGCGCACACACAGGTGCCTGGGCGAGCCTCATTAGTATTCTCAGGACAGGCTTCCTGGAAGAGGTGGTGCTCCAGCTGAGCCATCCTAGGAAGGAGGCCTGGGACTTGCAATTTTGCTACGGCACTTTGAGCAACAGTCTCCATTTCTCCTTGGTGCTATCAGGAGCCTCTCCCCTGCCCCTTCCCCCAGAGAGGGCACAAGACTCTCAAAAGTACCCTGAAGACCCTGCCCGCCTCCCATCGAATGCACACCTGCAGGGTAGCATTCTGAGTATACCTTGCCAGCAATGCTTCCAACCAAAGAGCCATTGACGCTTTCCACAAAGAATAACCAAACTCACAGCAAAGGCCCTGCCCCCCTGGGTCTGTTCTGATTCCCAGCAGCTCTGTCAAGACTTGCCTGTGAGTCCTGACAAGAGCGGACAGCCTCGTCTTGCTCCAAAGGAGTGGCTTATAGGCTTAAACCACTGGGCGGTCAGTTCCCAGCCTGATGCTTCACCCACAGAGCCACCGGGGCTCAACGGATTGAATTCTTGCCTTAGGAGAAAGGTTGATGCCCTGTGGCAATAACTTCACTAGATCATCAGGAATGGTCAGGGACTTGTGGCAGTAATTAAGCATTACAGTGTGGCTCATGCAGGAACCCTAACGGGACAGCGGTTAAACACCAGACAAGTTGAGGGTCCACACGTCCCAACCACACCACTGTGGAGAACTGTGGCAGCCAGCTTCCATAGAGTGACAGCCCTCCTCTCTAGCTTCATGGTTTCCTGGAGTTGGGAGAGGTAGGATGGGGAGCTAATGAGTACACGAAAGAGGAAAATACTCTAAAATTGCGGGAGGGTGGCACAACTCCTTTTACGACATTTAATTGATTGAATTGTATGACGTGTGGATTATTCGTCAATCACACTTCAAATTAATTTTTAACAAGAACACAGCCTTGAAAACCCAAGGAGGCATCTCTACTCTGCCCTAGAAGGTGACTTGGAGTTGCTTCCACTCAATGACAATGGATCTGGATTTGGGGGGCACCTCGTGAATAACAAATCCTGGGCAAAGGTGCTGGTTTGGCGTCCTGATGGAGATGTGGAGTGGTTCCAGAAATGACTGAGCACCTGGGATGGGCTCCTCTGCCAGGCACTTTATCTCTATTATCTTATTCAGGAATTAACAACGCTACAAGACAGAAATCCCATTTGGTGATAAGGAAACAAGGAAAGGTAATTTGCTCAAGTTTATCAGATAGTAACTTTGTTGGGTATGAACACTAATCCACATGGTGCCAGTGCCATGTTTTCTAGCATGCCTGGCTGCTTCGGGAGCGCTTTGGTATATTCTTTATTGTCAAGTCTTGCTTACAATCTTTTCCTGTAGGGGAAAATGCAGAAGAAACAAATAACCTAATGGCAAAGTGAGCAAAGGGCATCAATAGGCACGTGGCATAACAAAACCGCCAAATGGTTGATGAGCCTGGGTTTATCTTCATGGGAATGCAAATTAAAATCAAAATGCTGGCCCACTACACATCCACTGGAATGGCTGAAGTGTACAAAGACAGTCTCCCACATGCATTCTGAGCATGTGGATCAGCCAACATTCCAGTGCATTGCCAACGGTAGAACCATTGGCTTGTCCAGAAATATATGTCTATTGCCTTGTCCAGAAATTCCACTCCTAGGTCTGTACACCCCGTTGTGTGTGGAGCTACCTCCTACTGTTTCCTGAGCTACTCATGTCCCCTTGGTAACTGGTTGTATTATTCTGGGTAGAGTAGAGAAACAAAATCATAGACACACATATGGATATAAAGGAATAGTTTATATACAACAGGAATGGAACATTGAGAAAGCATCCCAACCCAGGTCCAGTCCAAGGTCATAAGTCCGATATTAGCCTGTATGTCCGATATCAGTCTATAAAGTCTCCTTCCAACTCATGAAGTCATAGGCCAGTGGGTGCAGAGTCTTATGTATCCAGCTGGGATAGAGGCACCACATGGCTCCTTGTTTCCAGGGCTCAGAGTACATCAGCAGTATCCATTGGTGGTACAAACATCTCAGCGCTGGCAGGAGTCTCTCTGTGGCTTCTCTAGCCCCAGATGTCTGGTTCCATCAGGGCAAGCCCATGTGGCTTCTCCTCTGGCTCCTCCATTTTCAGGAATCAGGATTGATCAGCATGCTGTCATCTTGTCTTTTCAGTCGTTTGCCGTCTTGGAGACTGACTCCCAGAGACTGAGAGTCAAGTCGCTCTTCTCCCATTGGGAAATACCATGAGACTTCCCAGAATTCTGAGGAGAAAGCTGAGGAGAAAGTCATGCTCACACAGAGGCCTCATCAGCTACTCATTGGCTATCTCCAGGTTAACAGGCTAGACTCCACCCCTACATCCTAATCATGAAATTGACACCATGAAGACATGACTGCCACACTGGTCATGGTATTGACAAATGCTTACACACCAGACCTACTTTTGTTGTTGAACTGTATATTAAATGTGTGCAATTATACCCCAATAATGAAGAGTAGACACACAAAAATATTTCATTCATCCAATGTATACACCAGAGAGAAATGAATGCATATGTCCACCAAAACATATGTTCAAGAGGGTCTCGAGCACTTTTATTTATAAGAGACCCAACTTGTAAACAACCCAAATGTCTACCAATAGAAGGATGGAAAAATAAATGGTGGTGCCTTCATACTGCAATTGGAATACTCTGCAGCACTGAAAATGAACTAAGCCAACAAAAATGACAAACTGTAGAGACATTAAAAATGTATGAATCTCACAGGTAGGAGGTTGAGTAAATGAAGCAACCCAAACCAAAGGCTACTGTTGTCAGGTGGATTCCGACTCATAGTGCCCCAGAAGGACAGAGTGAAACTGCCGCACAGGGTTTCCAAGCTGTAAATCCTCAGGAATGCAAGCAGCCATGTATTTCTCCAGCAGAATGACTGGTAGGATCAAACAACCAACTTTTTCATTAGCAGCTGAGCCCCTTAACCATTTCACTACCATGGCTCCTTTGGAGTAAAAGAAGCCAGACACAAAAGAGCACATAATACAGGATATTATTCATAGAAAGCTCAAGGACAAACAAAAATCATCAACATTGATGGAATTCAGAACCACTTTCCTCTGGAGTAGGGGTGGGAGTATGATTGGAAAGGAAGCATTCACAGTATTGCAGATGTTTTATACTTGGACCTGGGCAGTATTTATATAGCTGTATACAGGCAAAAACTCATTTCACTGTAGACTTCAGGCTTGTGCACTTTATCATATGCATATTACATGATTCAGAGTATGCACACACAAATATGCATATGTACATACACATGAAGACACACACATTCTATTCGTTGACCCTGTCATTAAGGTCAAAAAATTAGAGTACTGTCCCAGCAGGGCAGAACATCCACCAATGGTGAGTACCAATAAGAAGAAAGGCAACCTGGGGGGAACCTATTCCAGGAATCTACATATAACCTCCTCTCTGGGGCATGGACAACAGGGAAATGAGCGAAGGGACACATTGGATAGTGTACAATATGAAAAGATAATAACAATTTGTAAATTATTAAGGGTTCATGGGGGAGGGGGAGGGGTGGAAGGGAACCATGGGAAGCTGGTACTGGGGGTCTAAGTGGAGGGAGTATGTTTTGAGAGTGATGATGGCAACAAGGGTGCAAATATGACCTGCATACAATTGATATATGTATGGATCATGAGGGTGGTTGTATGAGTCCCCAATAAAATGGTTCAAAGAAAAGAGAGGGGGAAACAGCTTATACCAAGGGCTCAAGTAGAAAATATTTGGAAACGAATATGGCAATATATGTACAAATATGCTTGATACAAATGATGTATTGAATGTTATAAGAGCTGTAAGAGCCCCCAATAAAATCATTGAAGAAAAAAAAAGAAAGGCAACCTGATCTTGGCAAACCTATCAGGCTTAGTTTCACTGGCATTCAATTTCCATCCTGGAGATTTTCAACAGCACCTGGACTGGCAGCAGTGCTGATTCATGGAGAATTTGCCTTCACCATCACATACACCCCAGGCACATCGCTGCCTGGGCAGGAATCCAGTGAACATATCAACTGTCTCTCCCACACACCTAACACAGCAGCAGTAGTTCAGAAATATACAGATAGGACTCTCATCCAACTTGAGCAATATTCCAGCATTTGCTGTCAACAGAAAACACTGAAGCTTGAAACTTTACCTGCTGAGATGTTCCAGAAGAATGTATTGAGCCTGCTAACTTTGTCTATGAGCATTTTCTCAAATAAAATAAAATCCAAAGAAGCACTGGTTTCTTTTAACATCAGCCAGAAGAAAGATGAGAGATCATATCATCTCACAGTGCTCCATTCCTGGCAGGAGGTAGGCTGAAACCCTTCTAGAGGGTTTTTTTAATTCCTGTAAATGAGTGCATTCTGGCTCCAACATGTGACTAACTTGAAGGCTTCATGAACAGACTAGACTATGCTCTAAACAAGGGAGAAATGCGGTCGATAGCATCAGGCCATTTACATTCATGAACTTATCAAAACCACCTGAGAAATGTTCATTGGATACAAAGCGTGTAAGTTAATATCTCAGAGAAAGATGTGGGCCATTAAACACCAGAAGATGAACAAGATTGTACTGTAATCCCTATGGGTTGGCTTTTGGTTGTATGACCACCTTTGAACACTGAAGACATTGGGAGTTGGCTTTAGAATGTGGTTTTAGACTATGCTTGTCTTCCAAAGGCTTTGATTGTTATTGGATAATGCCTCGGTTGAGATTCCCCAGAAGCAAACCCTGAAATAAGAAACCAAGTAAAACCTACTGGAGAAGTAAAGGGAAACCAGAGGGAGCACAGGGTGAGACAGGAAGGCAAAGGAACTCATAACGAGTGAGTGCTTGAGCAGGCTCCCAATGTGAGCGACCAGACTGCAATCTGGCAGGGAAAACTCTGAGAACCAGTTAAAACACTCATCTCAGATTTCTTTCATCCATGGGGAGGAAGCTGGGTATTTATACATCAACTCCCAACTGTCATTGGTCGAGGCTGCTCCCAAGGGGGTCTTGATTTCCTAGCAATTCTGGACTGCCAGCCAGATGGCAAAGAGGTCTGGCTCTCTGACCAAAACAATATGGGTGCTGGCATTTGGAAGTCAGGCAAATGTACACTCAAGAGGTAAGGGTTAGAGAAAACTCAACAGGATCTATTACAGAGGCACATGAAGCAACTGACCAAGCACAATGGTACTTGTATCATCTATGACAGCCTGTAACAACCCCCAAAACAAGCTCACTGCCGTCAAATCAATGCTGCTGCACAGCGATCCAAGAAGTCAGCTAGAAGGACCCCAGTAAGTTCCCACTATGGTAACATCATAGAAGTAGCAAGTACTGTCTGTTTCCCCTGATCTATTAAGACAAAAAGTAGCAACGTCTCCACTCTCCAGCCTTTTCAATCCATCTACCATCAAAGCCAGAGTGATCTTCCCAATACACAATTCTTTTTTTGTTTGTTTGTTTCTTTTAAAAAATTTTTTTCAATGATTTTATGGGGGGCTTTTACAGCTCTTATAACACTCAATACATCATTTATATCAAACATTTTTGTACACATGTTGCCACATTCATTTCCAAATATTTTCTACTTGAGCCCTTGATATAAGCGCCTCTTTCCCCCTCCGTGTTTCTTTTTCTTTTTTGTCATTTTATTGGGGGCTCATACAACTCCCATCACGATCCATAGGCCACTTTTGTACACTTGTTGCCATCATCACTCTCAAAACATCCTCCCTCCACTTAGGCCCCCAATACCAGCTCCCCATATTTCCCTTCCTTCCCCATCCCCTCCCCCATGAACCCTTAATAATTTACAAATTGTTATTGCTCTTTCATACCGTACACAGTCCAATGTGTCCCTTCACTTCCCTGTTGTCTATACCCCAAAGAGGAGGTTATATGTAGATCCCTGAAATTGGTTCCCCCTTTGTATTCCACCATCCCTCCTCCCTCCCAGTATCACCACTCCAATCACTAGTTCGAGATATCATCTATCATAAATTCCCCATGTTTCCAACTCCAGTGTACATCCCCTGGTCTATCTGTATTTGTGTGGTATAATTGGGATCATGAGAGTGGGTGGAAGCATTTGAGAACTAGGGGAAAGTTGCATATTTCATTTTTACTACACTCTACCTTGACTGGCTCATCACCTCCCTCCAACCGTTCTGCCCAATACACAATTCTAAGAGTTTCATGCCCATTTGAAAATCCTTCATTGGCTCCTAGTTTCTTACATAATAGTCACTGTCTTACAAGTTTGGAGGACAAGTTTTTTATGAGTGAACCTTGCTTGAGATTTTAGATTTCCCCTTGCCTCTCCCAACAGCCTGAATTACTTCCATTTCCCTCCTGAACATTTCTGTGTCCCTAGGACTGTGTTTATGTTTTAAACATTCATCTGGCACATGTGCCCATGGCTTCCACATCCCCACGCTTCAGTCCAAGGTGAACTACTCATGTTTCCAGTCTCCATTTAGATGCCACTTCCTCCCAAGAAGTTGTTTCTAGCACTCACAAGGCTAGCACAGAAATCCTCCCTTAATATCCTTAACTCTTTCATTTTAGAACTCTATGCAGGTGTGGCAAACATCTCACTGCTTGTTTTTATCTCTTACAGTGTGATGTGATGGAAATTTTAGTAATCTACTCTCACACCTATTGCCACTGAATCAGTTTCAAACTATATTGACCCCCAAAGTGAGTAGAACTCTTCAGAGTTCTACTGTGAATATTTATGTAAGCTGGCAACCTAACCTTTCTTTCACAGAGAAGATGGTGGGTTTGAACAGCTGACATTGCAGATAGCAACCCAATTCTTAGATCAAACTGCCACCAAGACTCCTTGATATGTGTATGTTAGGTGGCAACCAATAGGTTCCTACTCTTAGTGACCCTGTATACAACAGAATGACACATTACCTGGTCCTGAACTTCCTCACAAATATATTTATGTGTGAGCCCATTATTGCACCCAATCTTTCAAACCATTTTGTGAAAGGCCTTCTTAGGGTTCACTGCCCCTCCACTTTAGCAAGCATGGCATCCTTCTCCAGGAGCTGGTCTCCCCTGGTCACATGCCCAGAGACCATGAGACAAAGTTTTGTCATCCTTGCCTCTAAAGAACATTCTGGCTGTACTTCCAAGACAGATGCTTGTTCTTTTGGTGGTTTATGGTACTTTCAATAGTCTTAGCAAATGTTACAGTTCAAACGCATCAAGTATTCTTATTGAATACCATCTTCCTTATTCAGTATGCAACTTTCACAGGCATATGAGGTGACTGAAATATGGCATGCACTATAGCCCACAAAGTAACCTCCATGGTTTTCAATACTTCAAAGAGGCCTTGTGCAACAGATCTAGCCAATACAATGCCTCTTTTGATCTCTTCCATGAATATTGATGGTGGATCTAAGAGCATAATGAAATCTTTGGCAACTTGAGTTTTTTTTTTCTCTGCTTATCATGGTGTTACCTATTGGTCCAGTTGTGAGGAATTTTGTTTTCTTTCCATTGAGTTGTAATCCATAGTGAAAGCTGCAATCTTTGATCTTCATCAGCAGGTCTCCTCACTTCTGGCTAGTAAGATTGTGCCATATGCATATCACAGGTTGTTAATAAGCTGTCCTCCAATCTTAATGACAAAATCTTCTTCCTATAATCCAGCTTCTCTGATAATTTGCTCAACATTTGGATTGAACAGGACTGGTGAGAGGCGTGCAACCCTGATGCACACCTTTCTTGATTTTCAACGACACAGTATTTATTACCTGCCTTTAAACAAATCCAGGAGGCCCAAACTACGACCTTGAGTATATCCCACATATATATCAAAAGACAGATTTGACGCGTTAAGCACCAGGGACAGAAGACCTAATGAGTGGTGGGAAGACATCAAGAACATCCTATGTGAAGAAAGCAAACAGTTGTTAAGAATAGCAGGAAGAAAGAAGAGACTAAAATGGATATCAAACGAGACTCTGAAACTTGCTCCTAATCATAGAGTAGCCCAGCCTAATGGAAGCAATGATGAGGTCACAGAGCTGAAAAGGGTATTTTGAAGGACAGCTCAAAAAGACAGGGTAAAATATTACATCAATGGGGTAAGTCCTATAGTAAGAAAATCAAAAAGGAAGAACACATTCATTCTACCTTAAACTAAAATAACTGGGGAAAAAACATTCAAGCCTCGAGTGACAATATTGAAAGATTCTATGGGCAAAATATTGAATGAATCAGAAAGTATCAAAAGAAGATGGAAAGAATACAGAGTCATTGTACCAAAAGAAATTCTCAACATTCAGCCATTTCAGAAAGTAGCAAAAGCCAATGATACAAAAGGAAGAAGTTCAAGTAGCACTGAAAGCAATAACCAAAACAGGTCTCCAGGAATTGATGGAATACCAATTGAATGCTTCAACAAGCTGATGATTCATTGGAAGCACTCACTTGTCTATGCCAGGAAATTTGAAAGTCAGCTGCTTAGCCAAGTGACTGGAAGAGATCCATATTAGTACTGATTCCAAAGAAAGGTGACTCAACAGAATGTTCAAATCCTAGAACAAGATCATTGATGCCACATGCAAGGAAAATTGTGCTGAAGATCACCCAACAAAGGTTGTCACAGTACATTAATGAGAAACTGCCAAAGGCTGAGGCCGGATTCAGAAAAGGACATGTAACAAGGGTATCGTTGCTGACATCAGATGGATCTTGGCAGAAAGCTGAAAATACCAAGAAGATATTTACTTGTGTTTCATGCACTATGTAAAGGCATTCAGTTGTGTGGATCATAATAAATTGTGTGGGTAGATAGTCTTGAGAAGAATGGATATTCCAGAACACTTCATTATGCTCATGTGGAACCTGTGTGTGTATATATATATATATATATATATATATATATGCATATATATATATGCAGTTGTATGAACAGAACAAGGGAATATGGCATTGCTTAAAATTAGGAAAGGGCTGTTTGCAATGATTAATAGTCTCTAACTGGATGGTTAAGGCTGTTGTCCCTCATCTGGCTCTTGTCTATCATTGCATACACTACTGCTACACACACTATTCCACACATTCACCCTTGAATCCCTCCTGTCAACACATGTATTACACCCGGCATACCAAACTTCCAAAGCATCCATTGTCCCTTGTAGCTATTCCTACTGTATCACTATAACACTTTGCTTCACTGTGTAACTAGTGCCTAGGACTGAAGTTCCTGCACTAGATTCTTATGTTTCTTGAGTGCAAAATCATGTTCCGATGTTCTAATCTCCTCAGGGTTTATTTAATGCTCAGCATAGTCTAGATATTTGTTGACTAAGTGGATAATGGTTGTACTTAATGATGAAGTGGAGACGACTTTCTCTGCATGACCTCTAAATTGCAATAATTCAAAAACACTGGCCTCCTGTCCAGTTTTTGAAACCCAACATAAACCACATCTGCAAGCCTTGAAACTTAACATCAGTCAAGTATGTGGGCTACGGTCAACACTGAAGCCAACAGAATCCCCCAGAAGTGACATCTTTGGGCCTGAAAAAAATCTTTGATCCTGGCTGACTGAACTACGTGTCGGTGAGACAACTCAGTGAAAGCCATCTGTCAATTCTGGCAGGGTCATTGTGCTCAGGGAAGGTCAATGAAATAATTGGAGGGTGCCAGGGGTGCACTCCATCTCCTCAGCAGTGAGTGAACACAACTGGCCTGCCCTCCGGGAAAGGGGGGGAGTCCTACAGAAAATCTGAGCTTTGAAATGGGCAGAAGTTAAAATGGCAAGAATAAAGGTGTGGTTGCAAGTGGTTAGAGAATGGAAAGACTTTTCTTTTTTAAAAAATCACTTTATTGGGGGCTCGTACAATTCTTATCACAATTCATATATATATATATATATATATATATATATATATATATATATATCCATTGTGTCAAGTACATTTGTACATTTGTTGCCCTCATCATTCTCAAAACATTTGCTTTCAACTTGAGCCCTTGATATCAGTTCATTTTTCCCCTCCCTCACAAGCTATAAATTATTATTATTTTGCCATGTCTTACACTATCTGACATCTTCCTTCACCCACTTTTCTGTTGTCCATCCCCCAGGGAGTGGGTTATATGTGCATCCTTGTGGTGGGTTCCCCATTTCTACCCCACCTTACCTCTACCCTCCTGGTATTGCCTCTCTCACCACTGGTCCCGAGGAGTTCATCTGTCCTGGATTTCCTGTGCTTCCAGTTCCTATCTGTACCAGTATACATCCTCTGGTCTAGCCTTATTTGTAAGGTAGAAGTGGGGCCATGATAGAGGGGATAAGGAAGCATTAAAGAACTAGAGGACAGTTGTGTGTTTAATCAGTGCTAAACTGCATGCTACCTGATTCATCTCCTACCTGTGGCGCAACTGGATGTCCAGTTGCTTACAGATGGGCTTTGTATCCCCACTCTGCACTCCCCCTCATTCACAATGATATTTTTTGTTTGGGTCTTTGATGCCTGATACCTGATCCCATCAACATCTCATGATCACACAAGCTGGTATGTTTCTTCCATGTAAGGTTTGTAGCTTCTCAGCTTGATGGTCACTTGTTTATCTTCACGCCTTTAAGACTTCAGTTACTATATCTTTTGATAGCCTGGCACCATCAGCTTCCTTCACATTTACTTATGTACCCTCTTCGTCTACAGAGATCATGTCAAAGAGGTGAGTATCATGGAATGCCAGTTTAATAGAATGAAGTGTTCTTTCATTGAGAGGGTACTTGAGTGGAGAACAATTGTCCACCTGCTACAAAGGTACAACTTTTTTTTTTCTGATGTCCTTCCTGGAGACCTGTCTAATGACAAGATAGTGTTGCATGCAATTATATTTGGTGAATACCCAATGGCTTACCTATTGTTCAGTTAGAGCTAGAAACCATATGGGCACCTTACCCACATTATTATTCAGCACTACCAGGTGGGCTCCAATTCATAGTGGTCCTATGTACAACAGAATAAAAGTCCCCTCCCCTTTACCATGCACAATGTGCTTTCCAAGGGCTTGTCCCTCCTGATAACATATCCACAGCATTTGATAATGAAATCTCATCAACCTCTCTTCTAAGGAGCCTTCTGGCTGTACTTTTTCCCAGATAGATTTGTTTTTTCTTCTGGCCGACCATTTTACTTTCAATAATCTTTGCCAACAAGATAATTCAAATACATCAATTCTTCTCCAGAATTCCTGATGAACTGTCCAGTTTTCAAATGAACATAGGGCAACTGAAAACACTATGGCTTGGACCCATGGGCACCTTAATCCTCAAAATCATATTCTTTCTCTTTAATACTTTCAAGCTAACTTTTGTAGCAGATGTTCTCAGTGCAATACTTCATGTGACTCCCTGACTGCTGCTGCCACAAGCAGTTATTGTGGACCCAAGGGAAATGAAATCTTTGACAATTTCAATCTTTTCTTCACTTGCCATGATATCTGCTGGTCCAGTTATAAGAAATTTTGTTTTCTTTACATTAAGTTGCAATCCACGCTAATCCTCATCAACAAGTGCCTCCGGTTGTGTCATCTGTGAATCATGGATTGTTCATCAGCCTTCCTCCAATCCCAGTGCCATCTTTTGGTTTTGATAGTTTTCATACAGTTCAAACTCTCAGACTGAATAAGTGTGGTGAAAAGATACAACACGGTGCACCCCTTGCCTGATATTAAACTGTGCAGCATTTCCTTGTTCTATTCAAATAAGCTGGTCTATATACAGCTTTCACAAGAGCACAATGAAGTGTTGTGGAATTCCCATTTTCCATAATGCTATTAATAATTTATTTGTATCTGCAATGTTAAATGCTTTTGCATAGTCATTAAAACACAAAGTATTTTACTTTTTGGTATTCTTTGCTTTCAGTCAAAATCCAACTGCCATCAGTAATGACATGTTCTATGTCCTCTTCTGAGTCCACCTTGAATTTCTTGCAGCTCTCTTTTTTTCTTTTTTCTTTTTGTTTTGTTTTTGTTTGTTTTGTTTTTTGTTTTGTTTTGGGGGGGGGCACCACTGCCCTCAGGTGGTGGGAGTAGGAGGCCCAGCCTTTGCTCCATAGAGCTGGAATTGAACCTCCATCCCAGTGGGCCACAGTCCCATGCACAACCACTATGCCACCGGGGCTCAGCCCCTTTTTTCGTTTTTTTTCCTTTTTTTTTTGTTTTGTGCAGCTCTCTCTTAATGTGGTGTTGCAACCATTGCTGAATTATCTTTAGCAGAATTTTACTGGCATGTGATATTAATGGGATTTTTTTTTTGAAAACTGACCACATTCTGCTGGGTCACCTTTCTTTGGAATAGATACAAATATGGATTCCCACCAGTTTGTCAGCCAGTCAGCTCCACGTTTCTTAGCATACACTACATGAGTTTATTGAAATACTGTCAGTGGTATTCCATCAATCCCTGGAGCCTTCAGTGCCACTTCAACTCTTACCTTTGATACCATTAGTTCTTAATCAGAGTTTGCCTTGGATAATGGTTGAACATTGGCCAATATATTTTTAGTACGACTGTATTTCTTCCATCCTTTTTTGGAATTCTCCTTAGTTGTTCAACATTTTGCCCATAGAATCCTTCAATAGCACAACTCGAAGCTTGAAATTTGTCTTTGCTTCTTTCAGCATGAGAAATGCTGACATGTTCTTCTCTTGGGGCTTTCTAACTTAAAGTCTTTGCACATTTCGTCTTATGCTTTACCTTTTCTTCTTGAGCTTCCCTGTGAAATTTTCTGTTCATTTCTCTGACTTCATCATTTATTCCATTCCTGTTTAACTACTTTAATCACAAGTGCAAGTTGCCACATCTCTTCTGTCATCGATTTTAGTCTTTTCTGTCTTCCTGCTATTCTTAATGACTGCTTGCTTTCAAGTAGGATGTTCTTGATGTAATCCCACAGTTCATCAGGTCTTCGGTCATTAAAGTTCAATGTGCCAAATCTGTCTTTGAAATAATACCTAAATGAAGGTGAAATATACTCCAGGAGACTTAATTTTCTTCAGCTTCAACTCAAGTTACCTATGCGCAATTAATTTTCTGTTCCATAGTTTCCCCTGCCCCCAACCTTATTTTGACTGATGATACTGAGCTACTCCATCTTATCTCCATGTAGATATAATTAATTTGATTCCCATGCACTTCATCTGATGAGGTCCATGTGTGTAGTTGCTGTTAATGCTGTTTTAAAAATGGTATCTGCAGTGGAGAAGTAATTGCATTAGTCTTGCAAAGTTTCCCTCATTCTCCCTCCAGATGTATTTCTATCATCAAAATCACATTTCCAACTATTGACTCTTCTTTGTTTCTAATTTTCATATTCAAATCACCACTGATTATCATTGTCTCCTGAATATATGTTTAATCAATTTCAGAATCAAATAGTTGGTAGAATTCTTCAATTTCTTTATCACTGATATTAGTGACTGGTGTGTGTATTTGAATAATATCTATATTAACTACACTTCCTTGTCAGTGTATAGATACTAGTCTGTCACAGACAGTGTTATACCTCATGAAAGATTTTGAAATGTTCTTTTTTTTTGACAATGAGTGTTACACCATTTCTCTTGAATTTGTTATTTCTGATAGAAAGTCTGTGTTAGCCTGGGTAGTCTAGAGAAACAATTTCATAGACACTAATATGTGTATAAGAAAGAGTTCTGGGCAGTGATGCCAAAAAAAAGGAAAAGAAAGAGCTTTATATAAAGAGTAATTGTACATTAAGAAAACATCCTGGTCCAGTCCAGATCAAGTCCATAAATGCAATATTAGCCCATATGTCCCATCTATAAAGTCTCCTTTAGATTCATGAGACACATGAATGGTTCTGAATACAGGAAGATCACAGGTCAGTGGGTGGGAAGTCTTGTGAATCCAGTGGCACTGTAAGCGTTTCAGCACTTGCAGAGGTCTCCATGTGGCTCCTTTAACTCCAAAGCTCTCATGTAGCTCCATGTGCCTTGTCCACAAGAAGGCCTTTTAGGAAGTGAGTATGTGTCCCTCCTCTAGTGAGCTATTTATCTCTTTAGCTCTTCCACATGAGGTCGTCAAGCTGCAACCTAATGGACAGGCTAAACTCCACCCCTTCATTCTTGAGTCTCAAAATGACAGCAGATTATGTTATTACCACAAAGCCATCTGATTACTTCACTGAAAATGACCAATACCAGTTCTTGTTAGCTCGCTAGAACCTTGCATGTTGTCTTCCATTATGTATTCCATCTCATTTTTGATAACTTTGAATGTCCTAAATTCATACTTCATATATTCCATGTTCTGATTATGAAGGGATGCTTGCAGCAATTTCTCCTCATTTTGAGTCATGCCAAATCATTGAATGAAGATAACACACACACACACACACAAAAGCTTTATTCCATCTAAGACATTCAGGTCAACTTTACTTTGAGGAGTCAGACCCGTCATACTCAGAGTCATTCCAACATGTGTCAACTCCCAGCATTATGTCAAAGTTTCACTGCAATTTATAAAGTTTCCAGTGGCTAATCTCCCACCAGTGGGCAGTTTCTTCTTTCTAGTATATTCTCTATCTGGATGCTATGCGAAAATAGTAATGACATAGCTTCCAGCATCACAGTAACACCTGAGTGTGAGAAACTGACAAATGAGTGGTGAACTTTATCTCTAGAAAGCATATCAGAGAAAGAATCTTGGTTAGCAGGTACATGTAAGCTTTTATATTAAGCTCCAGATTTTTCTGTATTTTAATCAATTTCCCCTCCCCCGAAACCCTTAAAACAAATATACATAAAAATTCAAACTACTCCATAATTAAGTATAACCCATCATTATTTCAGTATCCGATCTCTTATACAAATTGTTGTCTCTGCCCTTACATATATATATATATATACATATTAGACTATAGTCTAACCACATCCATTTGTCTAATGAGACCAGTCATTTGTCTGCATGTGTAAGTGACAGAATCAAATTCAATGTCATCTGTTTGTTTAAGATGTAAATGATATGCATGGAGCACAGTAGCCTTTGGGTACAGATGAAATATCATTCAATGTCACCGGAGAAAATATAAATCAGCAAGAAGGAACAAGGACTGAAGGTCCAGCGAACACCTCTCTGTTAGGCTCTTTCTATGCCTTGTGTGCTAGGCACAGGAGTGTGTGAAACAAAGTGCCTGTCCTTGTGGAACATAGACATCCTGGCATTAAACTATACCCCAACTTCAACATGATAGTTTGCAATAAATCCCTAAACTATCAGACCTTCATACTAATATATTCCCATAAAGTAGTTGGAAACTCTTCTCTTTTTTCTTGAGAAATGAAAAGAGAGTTGCACAGAGCAAATGTAGAAGATGAAAAAGAAGCTATCTGAACTGACAAATGTCTTCTGTATCCAGCTGCTTTGGTGTACTTGTCTTGAGTAATGGGTTCCTAACATAAATACATGACATTTATTGGACTTCATCGTTCAGGGCAGGCCAGTCTTGCTGCTTTTCCTAAGATGCTTGGCCATGTTTGACTATGGAATCTGCTAAGTCGTCATAGCTTTTAATTTAACACCATGGTTAATCACTTCATGCTGAAAGTTGATTGTGCTGTAAGCCTAATACTTGAGTACAAGTACGGCAATATCCAAATGTCCGAAGTAGGAAGATTAAAAGAGAATGTCTTTACTTCCTTTAGGGAACAGCCTCCAGAGCCCAAGTCTGGGTTGTGGGCAAGTTAATCTATATATTTTTATTGTGCTTTCAGTGAAAGCTTGCAAAGCAAACTCGTTTCCTATTGCATAGTTTGTGCACACAATGTTCCATGACATTGGTTGCATTGCTCATACTATGTCAGTTCTCTACCTGTTACCACCCTTGGTTCAAGTGTTCCCTTTGTCCAGATTTTCTACTCCTTCCTATCTTTTCCTCTTTGTTTTTAGAAAAAATGTTCTTTGGATATCATATATGTAGTCACTGAAAGGAAGATGCTCTTCTCTTGTTCATTTTATGGACATGTCTATTGTGTGACTAAAGGGGTATCTCCAGGATTGGCTTCAATTCCAGATCAGGAGGGTGTCATAAGACCAGAACCTTGAGTCTCTGTCAGATGAGGAAGTCAGGTCTCTTATGAATTTGGTTTTCTATCCCACTTTGTCTGGAATCACAGTCAGAATGGTTAGTCATCGTAGCTGAGAACCAGCTAGTCCTGGTCTCCGGATTGTGTATGCTATGGTTAATTGTTCCCTCGAGTCTCTAATTTTCTTTAGTTTCCTATTCTTGGATGAGAAGAAACCAGTTGTTGTACCTCAGATGACCGCTCACAGCTCTGAAACCCCCAGCTGCTACTCACCAAGCAGGACACAGAACATTGTCTTTATGACCTATGTTATACCATGGGCAAGCTATTTAAGTTCCTTGAATCTCAGTTTCCTCGTCTGTAAATGGAGATACACTGTATACCTCCCAGAGCTGTTGTAAGGATTAGATGAGAGGATGAAAATAGCATTCTTTACACAGTGACCAGTACTTAATATCTTCTCTTTGTCATCTGTGGAACTTGCCATTTGTCCCCACCTGGGCTGATTTCCTTTGATTGTTGTACATGGTCACTAACCTGAAGGTGACAGGGCAACTAACCTGAAGAAGACAGGATGATTTTCAGGTGGAGGTCTTATACTGGTGTAAGGGAGTTCCATTTTTTAAGACACATGCTGCCCAGCTATTCTCTTCAAACATTTTTACAGATCCATATTAACCCCACTTACTCCTTAGTCTCTCAGTAGAAATGCAGACAAAACTACCCCCTGCTTTACCGTTAATTGAGCATACTCTTCAAGAATGACGGGAGAAGTTGATTACAGGAGAAAAACAGCTGATTGGGGAGCAAAGCAAAATCAGACATACAAGTTAAAGTTCCTGTTTGCTTGTTTTGATTTTAGTTTCCAACACATACCACTTGTGTGACAGACTCTGTACTGAGCATTTAGGACATTCAGTACATTCACTTTCTCATTTACATCCAACAGTCCTCATAAGATAGGTAACATTTTGATCCCCAGAAGGGGGACAACTGAAGCACAGGGGAAGCTGTTACGTAACAGCTTAGTGTCCAGGATCACATAACTACTAAGTGGAAATGCCGGGATCTCAGCTTAAATAATCTGTTTCCATCACTACCAGAAGGGTAAAAGGCTGTTGCCAAATGAATGATCATAGTCTTAGACCATTTTCTCTTTCAGATTTGGAAAAGAATGTCATCAGCTGGGACACTCCTATGATTTTAAAGGTGATAGCTTTGCAAGAAAGTTGGGCAGAAAGAAAAATTATTTCTAGGGTGGGAACATGCACTTTCAAGCAATGAGGTATTTTCTGAATTACCTTCAGTACTTCCTGTAGGACGCATGGCCCATCTTTCAGGAGATCTGTTACCATGCAGTTGGTGAAACTCCATTCTTCTTTGTTCTTAGATGGATCATAATTTTTTTTGTTCTCAAGCTCAGTATCTATTAGAAACTTGGCTAATCCTTTAAAGAAAAAAGAAACAACAGCATAATTTTGTTGACTTAACATTTCTTCTAATTACTTCTCATTTCAAATATTTCATGGATGTGGGATATATGGCATTTTCATTTTTCCATAAGCTAAAACAACTGGAAGGTGTGAATTTCACTTGCAGTCAGGTCCTCTACCCACAATGAATGCAGTTCTAGATTTGCTATGGAAAAGGGAAGGAGTGACTATGCAAGATTTTTCCTAGTCTATTGCTTTTCTGTTGCCTTTTCCCTAAATGCTTGCCATGGGACCACCAAATGGTCTCTTGGAAACCAAATAAAACAGTAGGATACCAGCTAAGGGAGCTGAAGTTCTGACAGATCCTTGAGAAAGGGGCAAAGGAAGGAAAATAACAAACACTTTTTGAGGGCCAATTGGTAAACCACATGAAATTACCAAGGCAAAACCATTTTGACCTACAAAAATGGCAGTCTCCTATTGCCTAACCTAATGCTAAATGTCAGGCCAGACAGCTTTTGCATGTTGGCGCACTTGATTTTCCTAATCGCTGTATGAGGCGAGGGTTAGCCCCATTTTACAGATGATGAGGTCAGAAGAAATGCCTGAAATACTTAGTTTGGTTTCTCTCAAAAGTTCATCAAGTACACTGGGCTACTCACTAAGCTGTGAATCACAAGGTCAGCAGTTTGATCCCACCAACTGCTAAGTGGTCTAATAAGGATAATTACATCTGTATAACCTCAAGCTTATACAAAATATACATAGCCAGCACTGTACTTTGTCTTCACCATGCCAACAAAACAGACCCAAATCCATTCATTCATGAGACATATTCATATGCTTATTCCACAAATATTTAGTGTGTACGTGTGTGTGTGTGGGGGGAGGAGGTGTTTGTCTTTTCCAGGCATCATTCTATGTATAAGGCTGTCTATGCCCATAAAAGTTTACAGTCTTGGAAACCCAAAGGGGCAGTCCTATTCTGTCCCATAGGGTTTCTGTGAGTCTGAATTGACGTCATGGTACTAGGTTTGGTTTCGGGTATATTGGGAAAACAATTTCCAGGAAGCACTGGTGAGAGAGCAGCAGCTCAAGACAGGGAGAGAAACTCTCATTTCTGAGTAACACTGAAACCCTACATGCCTCAGAATTATCCCACTTGGGGGATAAGGGAGTGAGATATTTCTACAGAAACCCTGTAACAGTCCTAGAGCAAGGTTGTTTGGGATTGAGGTCATATGTTAATGCCTCCATATCTTCACACCAGCTTCCAAGTAGTACTGGTAAGGGTAAAAGGTCCCTATCTCTCTGCAAAGGCCTCACAGCTAGTAAGAGCAGAAGCAGGATTTGAATCTGTAGCATTCAGACCCCCTAACTCATACCCTTCCCACTAACATCTATAGTATTGTCAAAAGCTGAGATAGATTTGCTGCTCCATGCTATCCCTTCATCATTCTCAAGTGACTTCCAGCCAGTCAGAAGAGCACTAAGTAAAGGAGATGCCAGCCCTTGATTTTCTACTGCATAATACAGATGATTGTGTTGATGTGGCCTGGTGGAGTTGCATAGCCAGCACCTTATTTTGTCCTCACCAGGCCCAGGAGACAGACCCAAATCCATTCATTCATGAGACATGTTCATATGCTTATTCCAGGCACTGTTCTAACGATTGAGGTAAGCCAAACAGGGAAAGCCTGCATTCACCCAGAATGCATATTCTAGAAGGGCAGCAGACTAAAGAAATAGAGGGACACACACTGTAAGGTCATGATTGGTGCCTGGTGTGTGGGGAGGGGATAAAGGAAGCCAAGGAAAGGCCATGGGGATGGATGACGGCAAGATAAGTTTAAAGCAAAAATACTTTGGGGGGCTAGGTCAGAAGAAAATGATCTGCAAATGATCAAGGAAGTTGGGGATAGAGTTTTGCAGCTATTTGGGGGAAAGATGTTCCTGGTAAGAGCAAGACAGGCAGTAAGACTGGAGTGGGCCAGGATACAAATCAGTAGAGGTAAGCCAAGGCCACCTTCATTACTGTAAGCTTGATAGGGACCCGGGGGCGGGGGCGGCGGACCGAGAACAAGCACGTGTCATGCTAGGAGATATGTTTTAAGGCTTATTTCTTATTTACCTCCAAGCCATGTGTCTAACAAGACCTGAAACCTGGGCTTAAGTGCAAACATTCTGACTCCTGATGCAGTGCTCTGTCTGGCCCTGATTGTTCTCTAGACCTTAGCAGCCTGGTTTTGCTGTCCTTCGTGGTCTGACACAGTCTCCAAATGGTTGTCTCTCATCCCCTATGCATTGGGCTCCTTGGGGCTTCCCTCTGCCCCATGGCCAGTCGGCTTGAACTGTCTCCATTTTGATGGGAGACTTGCCTCACCGGGGTTTAGGCTTGACCATGAAAGTAAAGTGGAGACAGCAGGAATGTCACGCAGAAACTTTGAGAAATTACACCATGAGACTGTCTTGGCTGCCTTTTCGGATCAACACCTGCACTAAGAGTGTTTACCAGCCCCCAGCCCCCACTCCCGGGTAAAGCAAGGAGGAAAAGAGTCTGACAGGCCGCCACTGACACTGCAGTATAAACAGAGGTACCATTTTCCATTTGTTCCTGGTTCAGGTCAGCATGACAGTCCTCCCCCCTCCTCCTCTCCACCTCTCCACATACATGTGAAGGAAGAATATAGCTAGGTAGTCACTTGTTTGGTTACATGCACAGCTTCAACTTGGTGTCTTCCAAATATGTAATGTTTCAAAGGCAGAAGGATATTTCTGTTCACTTATTAAGGGATGACTAACTTGCTTTTGGCTGCACTACAAATGAATCACGGTAACAATCCCCAACTTGCAACTTCTGGTGTTCTGATGTAATGCATTTCTATTAAAAGAAGAGGAAAGAGAGTGGGTGAGAGTGAGATCATGCAAAGACAGAACATAGGAGCGAGGGAGCAAGTGTAATTTGTGACCTACCAAGACCTGCTCCATCCACCTCAAGGTGTTGTCTGGGGTCCTGGCTGGACAGAGCAAGCCTTGGGGCTTGGCGAGTTCCAATCAAAAAAAAAAAAGAGAGACTTCATTTGGGGGTGCAAAACAGATATTCCTTGAAAGCATTTCTTGAGGAGTTTTGATTCTGTGTCACTGGGAAGGTGATATCTGGGGGCAAACAATGTGGGTTGGAAGAATGAAACAACAGTCAGCTTATTTTTTTAAGAAGGATCTGTTAATGCATTCAGGTTGTGAGGTACGAAAGGAGGGCAGGAAAGTGGCACAGGCAGGAAAGGGGCACTTTTTTGTGTTCACTCCTACTAAGGAAGTGATTCCTAATGCCGCGACCCTTTCATACAGTTCCTCCTGTGGTGGTGACCACCCCAACCATAACATTGTTTTCATTGCTACTTCATCATTGTCATTTTGCTACATTGATAAATCGGGCAACCTCTGTGAAAGGGTCGTTCGACCCCCAAAGGGGTTGCGACCCACAGGTTGAGAACCGCTGCACTAAGGGCAAAGAGCTGCCTTCTGCAGAGAAACTGGGCAACCAGAGACCACCCACTTCCTCCGAGGCTTCCCTCAGGAGGTGAGTTGCCATGGAGAAGATCAGAGAGTTGTTCCCCATTACTGAGTTACTGAGGAGTCGAAGCAGACCCAGAGGAACCCTATTGGGCCGAGTAGAACTGCCCAATCGGGTTTCCGAGGTGCGCACTCTCTAAGAAAGTAAACTGCCTCATCTTTCTCCGGATGAGGGGCTGGTCAGTTAAAGCTGCTGGCTTTAGGGTTTGTAGCTGAGCGCTCCACCATTGTGCTACCAGGCCTCCTGGTGGGCTACTCCCCCAATAGGCCAATGACTCTGCACAAGGGGAGTAGCCTGCACTCTGCCAAATTTGAAATGAAGGAACAAACACAGAAAGAACCAGCAGGTACTGAGAAAGATCCTTCAAACCCACAAGGAATTTTCTTTCTCTGTTAATCACTGCACAGGAAAGACACTTCCTTCCTCTCAGGCCCCTTCTGCTTTCTCCTCCAAGGTGTCCCTGCTGTCTTCTGAGGAGGATCTATGTGCCAAGGAAAGACAGAGAGGAAATGAGACGCTGCCCTGTCGTGACCGGCAGCCCACACTGGCTTCGTCCCAGGCTCTGGCAGAAGGGGATTATAAGAGGCACTGGCTCCCTAGAATGGAAAATCGCTGAGAAGGAAATCTTGTTTTTTCCAGTAAATCTATATGCTCTACCCTATGGTTTCCTTTCTGGGTTTCATCTACTAGAAGATTTGTCATTGCCCTAAAGCAGTGATTCTCAAGCTGGGGTTGCCACTCCTTTGAGGGTCAAAGGACCCATTCAGAGGGGTTGCCCAATTCATCACAGTAGCAAAATGACAGTGAAGAAGTAGCAATGAAAATCTCACCACAACATGATGAACTGTATGAAAGGGTCGCAGCATTAGGAAGATTGAGAACCACTACCCTAAAAGGAGCTTCAACATGTTGAGAAAAGTCTGTGTCAAGTAGCTCTAGAATACATCTTGAATGGATACTGATGAAGCAAAATTTCACCCAGGATCAGGTTGCATAGTGTAATGGATAACATTTATTTGAGGATTTCAAACTAGAGGGGTCTGTCGTTAGATTAACTAGACCAATGTACCCTCCCTTTTATACTGGGACCTGAAAAAAAAGTAAAATGACATCCCTGTGCTCCCTGAGACTCTGAAGTAGAAGTGACATTTAAACTACAACTTAGTCCCAGAATCCACTGCCTTTTTTTCTTGGGACTGGGGGCTTCTGACTGTGACAAGTTTTATTGGGGAACTGCAGAAATTGGATGGAGAATAACAAGAGTCACTAAACTCAAGACCATGCTCATGATCTATTCATAGCAATCGGGGTGGGGGGGAGGGTGGGTTGTTTGTTTGGAGGTCAACAGTTCTTCTCCATCAACCTCTCCTCAGAGAAAAGTGAGGCTTTCTATTCCTGTGAGGAGGCTTTCAACTCCCATGAAGAGTTAGTCTCAGAAACTCACATGGGGCAGTTCTGCTCGGTCCTACAGGGTTTCCATGAGTCAGAATTGATTCCATGGTAGTGAGTTTAGATTATTTGGGTTTAGTGTTGCTTTCTAAAGGTGAAGTTGAGCTATTTGGATCATTTATGAGTCTCTAGTATGGAACCCTAGATCGTTCAGTAGCCAAGACCTGAGCCATATCTACATCAGCCATTTGAACCACATGGGGACAAATTCTTCAATTTTCTCCAAAACATTCTCATGTTGGAACTTGTATTTGCCTCTGCCCAATTGCTCTAGTGTGGCATGAAGCCTGGGTTAGAATCCCGCACTTGCTTTTACTTACTAGGCCATTTTAAGGGAGCTATAGATGTAAATTATTCATCCTGGTCTATTAACCAAAAGTTATCAGGGGGAGCCCACCCAGTGGCAGGCAGGAGGAAGACCTGGTGAGATCTTCTTCCATAGAGATTACCACCAGGAGAAGCCTTTAGAACACAGTTCCCCTCTGTCATGCATGGGGTTACCACGAGTTAAAATCAACTTGACAGCAACAGGTTTGTTTGTAGGTTTATTGAAAGAGGCCTCCATTAAGAATAAGGATTTTGCCATTTCCACAGACTCTGTAGTCATTGATTTATTAAGATCCTAGAAAGTATTGAATAGGCGCTAAGACTTATCAACGAGCCCTGGTGGCACTGTGGGCTAAGCAATGGGCTGCTGAGTGCAGGTGGACAGTTCAAACTCCCCAGTTGTTCCAGGGGGAGAAAGATGAGGCTGTGTAGGCTTCTACAGCGTGTCGACCTCAGGAACCCTATAGAGAGTGCCTATGTGTCAGAGTTGACTTAATGGCAGTGGGTCTTGGGTATTCTTTTTGAGCATTCTATGACTTTCAGATCATTATCATTGTTATTACTAGTCATGGGGTTGTGGGCCACAAAGTCAGCAATTAAACCGATCGGTTGCTCCTCTGGAGGAAGAGGAGGTTGTCTGGTCCTGTAAAGATTTACATTCTCACATGGTTATGAGCATTCTGGTTGCTAACACAAAGGAAGATGAGAACCAAGAAGCCAATGGTAGGGGAATGGTATTTTCAGAGCCTTAGAATAACTCTCACTTTAAAGTTTCGCTTGGGTCTCTTTATATGAAAATACGGTCATAATGAAAATGGTGTGATTATAATTGACATTGGATTGGGCTTTACCAGTACACAGCACTTGGCTTTACTGTTTAGTGTTCGGATGGTCCTTTTTCTTTGTACGTTTCCTCCCTCAAGTGATTTCATATGTGTGAGTGAAAGCACACTAAATACAAAGGGAATTAGTCTAATATTGACAGCAGCTTTGATTTGATGAGCCCTTATTGAATGCGTATTGAGTGTCTAATCTAGAATTCACACTTAGTGATAGCATCATGGATTATATACTGATTCACATGTTAGATCAAGGTGATATTAAGGGTCAGGACCATTATTTTGTCTTGTTTTTGTTTTTCCCCTTGGCTTTCTCGAAAAGTAGATCTCTTATCTAGCTCTGGAAAAAGCTTGGGCAGATTTAGGTTGTCCATTTTGTAGATGATCTAAAACATAGTTTCCATCTCTAGTTTCCTTTTCCCCTTTTGAATATATCTTGGGACCACAGTTTAGAGTATCCATCCATTTGCCTATGATTCTGAGTGGATTTCTTTAGGACAGTTGATCCGAGCATTCTAAAACTCAGTCCAGATAGAGGTAGATGTCTGGAAATACATGTGATGTGTCTGTCCACAGCCGTGTGAATGTCCAAGAGTTGCCCATGGACTCAATTGTGCCTTGACTTACAGCCATATGAATCAGAAGCCAGGACTGAACCCTTTCAGAAGCCGAAAGGGAGTCTTGAATTTCCTTTCCTATGCCTCTTATTATCCAATCTCTTACCCCTCAATAGAACCCATAGACTCCTCCTACTATGTGGGTGACCTCAGCCAACACCCCCTCACTGTCTGCTTTGTCACTCTGCCAGTCAGAAGCAAGAGTGACACCTGTTCTACCCACCACTCCATCAGAAATGCAAAGCAGCTTGCACTTCAGAACACCTCTCTTGTGAAGAGCTAAGAAAGCTTCTCTCTCAAACTTCAGGAAAACTCTGGCTTTCTAAGCCTCCATTTTCTGGCTTACTGGTATCGGGGCTAACATGGTGTCCACTCTCTTCAGTATACGGTCCGGGGGGGGGGTCAAAGCAATAGATCAACATGGTTGGCAGATCAGTAAATAGTTTACACCTCCCCACCCAGCAGGGCACGGCGATCACAGAGAATGGATGGAAAACCTCCCCTCGCTATAATTGGGTTCAGCTCCATGTCTTAACACCATCTTATTTGGCAATCGTTTTCTCTTGACATATTTAGTAATCACTCTAAGGGAGATTTATTACACTGTTCATGGGAACAAACAATGCACTAAATATTATACATATGCATGCTTTCAATACCACTCCTTTTCTAGCCTCTTCTGAATCTTTCCCCAAAGTCTCATAGCTTTTATTAAAAGTCTCCTTTGTCTTTAAATGTCTCTGAGTTCCTCTCACTTCTGAAATGACCGTTTATATTTGGGTTGTTTTTTTTTTCTCTTCATTTTTCATTTAGATAGACATTCTTATAGTCAAAATGTACTGGGCCATGCAGAAGAATGGACAAAAGGATACTTTCACAGCTTAAAGCCTTTGAAGACATTGTGCTCACCATTAATCGCAAAACATTGAAACAAAATTGTAGCCTATGGTTAGAGATCTGTGAAAAGAGCTTTCTAGTTATTTCTGGGAGACCAAGTAGGTTCATCCATTCATATATATATATATATATATATATATGTATATATATATATTCACACACACATGTGTATGTATATATATATATATATATGAACGAAGGAATTCAGACTGTTTCTGCCAAATGCAATACAGTGTGTTTTCTGAACCATGAGGCGCTGTGTCGCAGAGGGCAAAGGGCAGGTGGTGGGGGGAGTACTGAAAGTTAGGGTTAACAGCTCATGCTCTGTGCTAACTAAAGGGCTTTGACAGCCGCTGCCCCTCAGTCATTTTGAGAAAGCATAATCAAGGTCCCACTCACCCTGGTGCGTGCACAGTGAAATATCTTAATAAATAACCCACCCAGGACAGCTTTAAGAGAAAATACATCAGGGCTCTCAATATGCCCAGCGTGTTAAAAGAGCGTCGCCACAGCAGGGAAACTGTGGATCTTAAGCTTTATTTCTTTTCTGTATGAACTGTGCTTTGTTCACCAGAGACACTGCAATGGGTAGGTTTGCGGGGAGACCCTTCAGTGTTGTTATCAGGTATTTTCCAGTTGGAACCCACTCATACGGGCCCTACGAATGCAGCAGGAGGCACTAGCTGCTCCTGCAGCAACCCCACGATCATTGTTCTGTTTGAGCCCCCACTCAGGACTCCAACCCCAACCAAACCCACTACCATCAGCTCCCCTTGGACTCACAGCACGCCTATCAAAGTCCAATTGCCCCCGTGGGTTTCCCAGACTGTCCATCTTTAACAAGAGCAGAAAGCCTCTTCTTTATTCTGTGGGTTTGAAGTCCTGGTCATGTGGTTCGCAGCCCGACACATAACCCCTTCTGCCATCAGTGCTGCCCACACTCAAGGCGATGCCCTCGTTTCCTGATCACTCACCTCCACGTCCGAAAGGTAGGCATGGCTGAACACACGGGACAGGGAGAAGACAGAGCCACCGGAAGGAGAAGTGGCTGCAACGTCAAAACCAGTAAAGCAAACCCCAAACTAGCAGGCCCATGTAGCTGTGACAGAAATGATAGCATCGTGCTATGGTAAAAGCTAGCACACAACTTGCCCGATTTGACTACATGTTCTCCCCGAGCTTTCTCAACTGTAAAATGACTTGATGAGAGGATTTAAGGTGTAAAGTGCTAACACAGAGATAATAGCTCACACAAGTCCCTTATTCCCACACACACCCCCAACTGCCTTTTTGTCTCACTTGAAGTCTGTAGCAAATCCCATGTCCTCTTCTATCTCTGAACTTGAGTGCTTGTCATTTCTAGGGCAGAAAGAAGAACAAATTCAGGAATTACTGGCTGCCAAGGACCTTCCTTCAGCTAGCTGGCATTGTGTGGACCTGGCAGCATACAGTGAGGGGCATACAGAACAGAGGATCTGAAGCCACACTTCTCGGGGTTCCCCAGCTCTGCCTCTTACTATGTGTATGATCTTGGGCAAGTGACTTGACTTCTCCTCTCCCCGGGTCCTTCCTCTGTAAAATGAAGTCGCTATTTAATAACAACTGGGTAAACTTGTGGGAAGGATTAAAGAGCTCATCTGCGTAGAGGGCTGAAGACCAAATCCAGCATGTAACGGGGGCTCTTAAGCAAGTTCGGACCCTCTCATGCACTTTGATAGCAGGCTCAGAGCACTTGGATTAGTGGATCTGACTCGACGGGGTGAGATCTTAGAGGAATCCCATGGATCCCAGCCAGGTGCTCTGGTGCCAGCTCCCTGACCATAGATGCAGACAGGGAAAGCGAGAGAATATTTGGGTTCTCAAGATCAGTCTCATGTCTTCTTTGGGGTGCAGCGATGGAGTTAGATGAGATTGTTTCACTATTCTACAAAACACCAGCAAGTGCCTACCCAGCCTGCCGAGGACCTAGTTTTGGGGCTTAGTTAACCTTTTAAACTATGTTCTCTGGAGAGAGCCAAACAGAGGACCTGCATCAGAACTTTAGACCATGGAGACCAATCAGGTCACAAATGTCTATAGAAACAATTATGGGATGATTTTTGTGCTTTTGTGTGTATTTGTTTTAGAATTGAGCCCTTCTCAGACTTTACTGGCATTAGAAGCACCCACAGGACTCGGTCATGCTGAGAGGCCTAGGCTCCAGCCACAGAGATCCCCCACCCCCACCCCGGATCTTGAGTGGGACCCTAGAACTTTCTTAGCTGTGTTGATGGTAGAACGTTTGATTTGATTTGAACTCTTGAGGTTAGGGATGGAATGCAAGTCCCTCCTCACACCCCACCCCACCCCTTCTTGAGAACAGAAATACTAGAGTCCACAGAGCTAATATCACTTATGAATGACTATTTTTGGTAATCCAAACTGATTGTAATTTTTTCCCCATAGTTGCATGCTGCTGTGACCAGGATCCAGGTTCCAAGGCCTGGTTTTAATTACACGTTCGCCCACATATGTATCCTGAATAATGATAAGACTTGCATCGTGGATGACATAGTGCATGTCCTGGAGGAGCTAAAGAATGCCCGGGCCACCAACCGGACCAATTTTGCTATCACGTATCCAATCACTCACTTAAAGGATGGGAGGGCAGTATACAATGGGCACCAGCTTGGGGGCGTCACCGTGCACAGCAAAGACCGGGTGAAATCCGCAGAGGCTGTCCAGCTCACCTACTACCTGCAGTCCATCAACTCTCTCAACGACATGGTGGCCGAGAGGTGGGAGTCCAGCTTCTGCGACACTGTCCGTCTGTTCCAGAAATCCAACAGCAAAGTCAAAATATACCCTTACACGTCCACCTCACTGAGGGAAGATTTCCAGAAGACCAGCCGCGTGTCGGAACGGTACCTGCTCACCAGCCTGATCCTGGTGGTCACCATCGCCATCCTCTGCTGCTCCATGCAGGACTGTGTGCGCAGCAAGCCCTGGCTAGGCCTGCTTGGGCTGGTGACCATAAGCCTGGCCACTCTCACTGCAGCCGGGATCATCAATCTCACGGGTGGGAAATACAATTCCACCTTCCTGGGAGTTCCTTTCGTCATGCTAGGTAATTACTGCACTTCATTTTTTGCTTCCCCCTCCTCCCCCCTCTCCCCTTCCCGTGGTGGTGACTGGGTTCCTAAGAGGCAAGGGCTGGTCATCTAACAACTTTGTTTCATTTGTAGTGTCTGCATTTTGCCCAGAAGCCCTGGGAGCAATTCCATACAGTGCTGCTCGTCCGCCAGAAGCAACTTACATAATCTGGTAAAATGTACCAGACGTTCAAAGCCTGGTTCTCCACTAAGTAGGTGTTATGGGACTTGGCAGCTATTCGTCTGTTCTGCAGTAGCCCTGGTGGTGCAACAGTTAGGTGCTTGGCTACTCACTGAAAGGTTGGAGGTTCGAGCCTACCCCAGCGCCTCCACAGAAAAAAAACTAGCAATCGGGTCCCGTAAGAGATGGCAGCCTAAAAAACACTCTGAGGCTGCTCTGCCCAGTCATATGGGGTCACATAAGCTGGGAGTCAAAGATCAAGCCGAGGTCCCTGAACAGCCATCTATTTCCAGTCCCTTCGGTTGAGCTTCCCCAGAAGCAGGCCCTGACACCAGGCGTAGGAGCACTGGTGGCATCGTGGTTGACCTTGGGTTGCCAATGCCAGGTCAACAGTTTGAAACCACTAGCCACTCCAGGGGAGCGAGATGAGGCTTTCTATTCCCGTGAAGATTTTGTCACAGAAACCCACAGGGGCAGCTCTCTCCTGTCCTGTAGGGCTGCTGGGTGTCTGTACGGACTCAAGGGCAGTGCGTTCGGTTTGAATGTCCTTGAGAGGTGACCCTGGGGAGCCCCCGTGTGGGGGCAGGGGAGCAGACTATCCAAGAGGTTCCTGAGCAGGGGACAGCTGGGCGTACAGGCAGCTCAGTGCCACTGGTGGCCTTTGAAAGACAGTGGGGAGCACACCTCAGAGTGGTGCCGGCCCCAGAAGCGAGGAGACTGGGGTATTGACTCCCAAACCTTGGGCATGACTTTGAGGGCAACTCCCCAAAGATGTTGGCTGACTCTTTCACCTGCCTAGGGAAGGTAGAACACCCTCCTCATGCCAACTCTTCAGAGTCCGAAGCCTCCATAGTGGTGAGTTGGGAGGGCACCAGGCCTGAGTCCAGAGCATGTCCGCTTCCCTCAAGTTCCCAATGTCCACGAAAGGGCGGAAGTGAGCGTGCCATAAGAGGAGAGAGGCATGAAGGATTTTGAGAGTTGCAAGTGAGACAGAGAAGGGAAGGGAACCCCCAATCCCGCCCCTTGCAATGAACTCAGGAGGCTGGAGGTTGAAAGTGTCTTCACTCTTGGGGGTTGTAGGAACTCATGTGGGAGGTCAAGGTCCACGCAGAGGGCCTGGGGGCCAGAGCATAATACTGTCCACTCTGTCCATCTGGGATGGAAGGTGGCAGGCCGATGGCAGGGTTCCTGCGGGTCAGGAGACTGGAGAAGTCGGTTCCTCCCCCTTTTCCACAACAAGCTCTCAACATGTCCGTTAGCAAAAGGAAAATGACATTTGGAATCAGATTTGAAAATGAAAAATGGAGTCACCTTGTGAGTTGACGCAGAACTTACCAGGGTTGAGTTCATTCATATGCCTTGTGCCCTGTTACTGGAGGAATAGAAAGGAAAACCATGGACTGTGGAAGCCTTGCCAGCATTACAGTGAAATGATGAGCAGCACTGGTCGGGGGTTGGGGGGGCACGTGGTGCTTCAAAGACACCAAATGACCCTGTCCACGAGGTGCACAACCGCTGGCAAGGATCCACATCTCTTGGATCAACCAACACCAGTAGTTTGGTAAGAGCCTGGGTGGTGCCGTGGCTATGTGCTGGGCTGCTAACCCCAAGGTCTATAGTTCAAAACCCCCAGTTGGTCCGAGTGAGGGGGCCACGGCTTTCTACTCCCGTGAAGATTTTAGTTTCTCAGACACTCACTGAGGCAGTTCTGATGGGACCACTGTGAGCCAGAATCGACTCCAAGGCAGTGAGTTTGGTTTGAGGGTCATCTTGTGAAGATTGGGGGGAGCGTGTCGAGAGACTGCGCATCCTGAGAATTGACCATCTCAGTTGAATCAGCAATGCTGCTACACTTATTCCTGCCACCAGTCTGTTACGAGGGTAACACAGCTGGCCTCTGTCATAACCCAAGACAACGCAGACCCACTGAGGACCGCAGCAGCTCCCCAAAAGCACCCTGACTCATATGAAGGGCTTGCCAGGTGGAGTTAAGGTGTGGGTAGTGATAGTCCCCTCACTGTGCCATCATTGCTTTAAGGTATATGTCCACATAGGAGGAGGCGTCAAAGAGTTCATGGGAACATTCCATTGCCTTCTTGTATTTTTTAACCTTTTTTTTTTCCAACACATTTTGTTTATTTATTCTTTTTAGACACTCTCCAACTCTTAAGATTTTTATTGGGAGTTGAGGTGTGAACAATAGTCCACTCAACAGTTTTTTTTAAACCACTTTCTTGGGGGCTCCTACGACTCTTGTAACAATCCTTCCATCCATCCACTGTCCGTCAAGCTCATATGTACCTTTGTTGCCCTCATCATTTTCAAAACATTTCCTTTCCACTTCAGCCCTCATGTCTCTGATTGTGATCCCCACATTGTACCATCACTTGTCCCACTTCCTCGCTGCGTTTCCACTTTCCATTCCTCCTCCTGCCCTAGCCCTTCTGGACTTTGTCCTTGGGAAAATGCTGTCCTTTCGCTCTCCGGTGGGTGATCGTTCAAAGGTGCCATGCCTGCCTAGTGTTATTGCACCTCTTAGAAACGTGTCTACTGCTAGACTGACAATTGAGCCAGGTGGGTGAAGGTGAATTAATTTCTAGACCCGAAGGTTGCCTATGGGCCCTAGTCTTGTGAGTTCCACCAGGTTCTGTCCAACCAGGAAGCCTGCTCCCTTTTATGATTTTTTACTTTTGTTTCAAGTGTTTCTCCCACTCTACCTACAAAATTATGTAATGTGACCCTTTTTTGAAGTGATTGGTAGTGGCAGCTGGATACCAATTGGTTCTAGCTTTGAATCCCATTTTCCCATCAACTTTTTGAAGCCCTCTCATATGTATGTAGATATGTGTAGATAGATCCCTCTCCAAGTTTTAAATGCAGTGTTTTCTTTGGTGGGGAGTTGTGGGTCAAAGGACTAAGAAAGGAGTGGGAATTGAAAGGAGACAAAAGTTTCCAAAGGTGAAAAGAAAAAACCAGGGGGGTGGTCTTAGGAAGCTAGCCAAAGAAGGATCAGTGCTCAAAGGAGATGAAAGTACTGTTTAACCGTCCTGAAAATTGGTTTGGCAACGTCAAATGAAATGAAAGCTCCTTGTCAGGGAAGCATTGAACTTCAAACTGCAAACATTAGTGCAACCCTCCAGTCATTCTACTGGACAAAGATGAGGCCTTCTGGTTGCTATGGGATGGGGTTGAACTGATGGCAGTGGGGTGTTTAGGTGTTGGCAGTACAATGCTGATGCATTTGTCTTCTAACCAACCTGCTGAGAGTTCAGACCCATCCAGTGGCTCTGAAGGAAGGAGTCAAGGCATGGCAATCTGTTCCCATAAAGATGGTTGCTATTGGCAAGTCAATTCCAACTCGTGAGGACCCGATAGGACAGGCACAGAGCAGCAAAACCAAGTAAAGTAGCAATATTTCAAGCTTCTTCCAATGGACTTTTTTTTTTGGCATCACTGCCCTCTGGTGGTCGAGGGCACTAGCCAGCGCTGCTCCTGAGAGCCCCCTGGATTTAAACTGCCAAGCCCGCGGGGCCGCAGTCTCGTACTCAACCACTTATGGCCACCGGGGCTCAGCCCTTATGGCCACCGGGGCTCAGCCCCCAATGGACTTTTAAATGAACAAAAATAGCAGTATTCCCTACTTCTTACAAGTGAGGTCCATTCAGTCAGATAAAAGGACAGTATGGAACACTTCTTAAAATTAAGTGAAATCAAATTGACAGGGTTTGCAATTTCATAAAATTAATGCCACTGAAATCAAATGACAATCTATAGAACTTCCTCACATTAATGTTATCAAGTGAAAGAGAAGTACAAGATTGAAACCAATATATACTTTCTAAGCACCAAAATAAGCGTTCAGAGGTGACAAATGCCATTTTTCATGTGGAAAGCAAGCCTCAAACAATGGCAGGTCAGAGATGACGTGAGAGTGAGTGGGATGAAGAGATGGTGTCCCATGGAAAGTGTCAAAATACAGAAACAGCCAGAAATACGAGGCCCACGACTCCACAGTGAAGGAGTATCCCTGAACTTTCCATCAGAGGACAGTGCAGAAAAAATCTGGCATTTGCAGGGGAGGAGAGCAAGCACTGCAGGGGCCCAATACTCCCTTACTTGCAATTTGTGAGGAATGCTACATGCATCGATTTGATGGCAATCTTCCCTGCTGACAATCTGTGTGTAACCTTTCTGTACGTTTTCAGCCTAACGTGAACCCGAGTGACTTAGTCATCCCAGTAGCTGATGGTCATTTGCCATGGATATTTAGCAAGAGGTGATAGACGTTGAATATGCTCATCAGCCTCACGGTGCCTGGCTGGAGGGTGGTTGCCCTTCTGTGCTGCTCATTCTGCAGAGTTGGATTTAAAGGGGAAAGATCAGCAAGAGCAGGCTCGTCAATATTACATTCAGTGCCACTACTGAATTCTAGAATTTGACGACCAGTCCTAAAATGCCAATCAATTTCAAATGATCAGGAGGAAATGCCGTGCGGAGAGGGTTTTACACTCCAAGCCCATAAACCCCTCCCCCACCACACACTTTCTTTGGTTTGTTTTTGTTTTGTTCATTTCATGTGCCAGTCTGTAACATAAAATGACTGTGGGCAAGCTAAGCAGATTTAAGCAAAACATCCCGATTTACTATGTTATACAAAGAAAATAATCAAGTAAAAATTTTAAAATGTATACAGCTTCATGTTAGAGCAAAGGTTTGAAATGCCAGCGTTTCCTTGGCGTACAAGAGGTCTACAATGCAATAAACTTTATTGATGTAAAATCCAACCAATGAAACACTCCGTGGGATGCCGGTCACATAAGGCCAGATCTAGTTGAATGCCAGAAGAATAGGAGATTTAGAACGGAAAATTTTAGGACCATGTATGTCAAGCAATATTAACCGGACAAAATTCCAGAATAGGAGAGAATTTGGCTAAATGCTTAGAGTTCACCATAATGGGTTGTGACTGTGTTTCTAGCCAAGATCCTACATGACTTCCCTGGCACTAAGAATGCATTCAGCACAGATTAATCATCTTGGCGATGGTGTAAGCATAGATATATCACGATTTAAAATGTTTGTAGGCAGTGCGGTGTGTGTTAGACCATCCCATTTCTGCCAGAACTGTGGGCCCCGTGAGTCAGATCAGTCTTTCTGGAGCTGAAATCCTAAAAGGTCTACAATGTCATACTCATTAACATTTTTCAGTTACTAGAATTAGAAGACCGTTTGGTCCACATCCTGCACAAAATAATACCCCTTCTTTCCGAACTGTATCAGTAGCGGGTTCTTGAATTAGCCTTTGTAAACACATAGTATTCACCATTCTCGTTAATAAGGAATTTCCTGAAGTGAACCAAGATCAACACCTTGCAGCTGAGTATAAGCTAAGAAATGGACAGAGCCTTGGTATGCACAAACTCTAAGTACACACTGAAGATTTCCACAGCTTTGCTGATCAGACACAAACCCGGAAAGGTGGGGCATCTTGGAGCCTGCTTCCATCTGCATCTGGACGGTTTGTTGTTGCCTGTATGTTCTAGTCAGCTCAGAGTGGAGACTGGCAGTCATGCTGAGAGAGAGAGGTCGGATTATTAGTGTTGATGCGATCCTCCTATTTAGGAGGCTTGGTTTGTGTCCCTCAAGACACAAGAGCCGAGGAGTTTGGGATGAGATGAGCATTCTCCTTCAAGACCTATTTTGACGTTTGCGATTTTTGAGCAAGTAAAATGACAGCTCTAGGGTGGCCTCCTCCTTCTGATGTTGCCAGTCAGGCAACTTAGGTACAGAGATATGAAGTAGAGCTGAGGTATAGATGAGGTACTAGGAAGACAATAATAGTGGGGAGGCTTAGCATTTTGTTGGAGTGACATATACACTGCAATTATCTTCCTGTTTCTTAGCAGAAAATAGATGACTGGATGCAGGTTGGAAGAATTTATACTTGGGGCTGCCAGATGCAGTATATGATGCATCAGATGCAGTATATGAAGTTGAGAGTAATATAAGGGCAAGTGTTTTCACGCAAGAAATCCAGTTCCAACACTTAACTATTTTTGCTCTGAGCAAGGTATGCTGCAATTTAATGCCTCCAGCCAGTCCATGGGAGAAAGAAGGGGCTATCCTGCTCCCATAAGTGTCTTCACCCACAGGAAGCCCATATAGGGGGTACTCTGAGTCAGTATCCACTCATGGCAGTGGGTCGGGGGTTTTGAAATTTAAGCAAAACTAGGGGAAAAAAGTGTGGTTACCTGCTAAATATCCAGGTGTATTTCTGGAGTCATGAGAAACAGGGAGAGAAGGCAGCTAGATGTTACTGAAGTTCAAAATAGGAACTCACCTACCAGAATTGCCAATATCTAAATACTTTTTACTCTAAAATATGTGACCATTGTTCCACTCTAAATAAAGTCTTTTTTATCAGGTTCAACCTGATGCATGACTGTTAAGACCCAGTGTTTGCAACCACACGATAGATAATTTGCATGACAGAAGTATTTCAGAGTGCTGTGGAACTAGTCTGCTTAGATATAAGCAAGTAGTCTGCTTAGTAGTTTCTAAAAAAAACCATCCAAACTAGTTTATTGTTCCTGTTGTTTTGAACACATAATTTAAGTCAAGACAGTTTTCCAAGTTTGTTCCCTGAATGTTTTCGGGGGTGTTTTTTTTGGGAGGGGTTGTTTGTTTTCAAATGATTCATGGCCCTAGTGGGACACATTTCTGAGGAGGGCACATTCTCTAGCTTTGAGGGTAGCTCTCACTCTTCCATTCTTTTGTTTTGCTAATCATATTGCAGTAAGGGAAACAAGTTTTCAAAGATGGAAAAACACGAATTTTCTTGTCCATTCTCTTCATTCCAGCATGAGACAAGAACAGGGCTGTGTGATTCAAGGAAGGAGGAACTCAACTAGGAAAAGGAAGGCAGAGGTCTCCTGGGTATCCACCATGTGATCCATCACGATAGCTTTGCCAAGGAAGGGTGGAAGTGATAGAATCCCATCGGGGCTGGCCAACAGAAGACAACCTCAGGAGACTTAGCCAACAGAAATAGGCCTTGAGGAGAAACACAGAGTGCTTTTGTTTGAACTAGCATCGCTAACCAAGCAGCATCAAAGTCTTGGTGGAATCCTTGTATTCCACCTAGGCCACTCCGCGAGTCAAGAACCGTTCACAGATGGTACCAAAAATATTCACAGATGGTACCCAAGAGAGGGCTTCTAACCATTCTGGGTATTAGCTTGGATAGCACTAACATTTCTCTTCCTCATCAGTAAAATACATTTCATATCATGTGTGTGAAATTTGTATGCATAACATCTGTCATATTTGTTAAATATGACTTTATACAAGAAGCTCATGTTATATATTTATAGTGTTAGGGGTCCTGGTAATGTAGTAGATTACAAATTGGGCTGATAACAGTGAGAGCAGCTGTTCAAAACCACCAGCTGCTCACAGTCGAAAGATGAGACTGTCTCCTGTAAAGAGCTGCCATCACAGAAAGCCACAAGGGCAGTTTGACATTGTCCTGTAGGGCTGCTATGAACTAGAACTAACTTGATGAGTTCAAACACTCTACGTTTATAGCATATATTACATAGTATTTATTGTCTAAATGTTTGTAGATAAAGACACACTCTATGTCTCTTTATATTATACAGTACTTATTCAGACATTATATAAATTGTAAATGTTTGAATAGGATACTTCCATATATGCATATATTTATATTGACATATGTCATCTGTATACAGAGATAGTATGTATTACAGGTCACATTTTTGCATACTGGTTTAATCCAGTGCTCATCCATAAATATCTCAATACTTTATCATTCTTTAAACAAGGATGAGCTGTTTGCCAATTTCATTGCTTAGGTGCTTACCTGCAGCTCTGTAGTCAGAAATTATTTCTGAGACTAAAATCTAATCTTGTGAGTAGAATGATCCCATTGTGACAAGTCTCTGGTCTCTGGGAAACAAAGAGTAAGGTGTGTGTGTGTATGAGAGAGAGAGAGAGAGAGAGAGAGCATCTGCCTTTACTTAAGCAGAGTGTACCTCTACTCTCACTCTTAGCCATGAGACAAAACAGGCTAGGCTAACCCAAACAAGTCAGTTTATAAAGTAAATGTTTATAAAGTGTAGATGTGACCCAATTAATGAACTTCTCCCTGAGACTAGATGCTACTTCATCCACACATATAAGCACTTTCAATTCCTACACACACACACACACACACACACACAAAACCCAAACAAAATTTTATGTGGATGCCATTGAAAGCAAAGTATTGTGTAAGTGTGCATGACTTGGCAACGTTTGCCTAAGTAAATGTCATAAGCATATTTGACTTTCACGTTGCACACTTTGGGTTTTCTAGAAAAGTGTAGTCATTTTCTTTCCATCTGCACAATTTGGCACTACCCAAGCCTGCTATAGATGACTTCCTTGTTTTGTAATATTAAATGTTTTCACAGTGATAACAGAACGATCCATCAGCAAGCCACTTCATTTCACTTCCTCACTGTGTGCCATCCCTCCGTTTTAGAGACTCCAATGGAGGAAATTAGGCTAGTATGGAGAAGATTTAGAAAGTCAGGAGAAATCAAGGTTATCAGTCTCAGTTTCCATGTTGTGGCTGAGTGGACTAGGGAAGGCTGGGAGATCATGACTCTGATAATAATGTGAATTACAAAAATCCATGCTTACCAAGTAGATGAATTTGCCATTGTTTATTCATTTGGCAGAAGTAAATACGTGAATCACCCAGACTGGTAAATTAATATAAATAGGATTCCCTGTATGAACAACTTTTAAGGATCTAATTAGTAAAATTGGATTGACTTTCCATCATTCATTAGTGATAGCTTGACTTGGAGTTTAAAGCACCCTGAAGGTTTTAGGTCAGGCCCCAGAAGAGGGGCCCAGTGAGAGTGCAATTTAACCTAGAAATGTTCCTGACAGCCACTGGGGTGACTAGAGGATTACCAGTTCTGTTTTTTTTTTCCACCATTAATATCATTCTCGTATGTGCTGCTTTGGCTCTTTATGGACCTGAAAGATTGAAAGCAAAGTATACCAGTTGCTTTTCTATGCTGCCAACTGACTCCAACTCATAGTGAGCCCGTGTGGAACAACTGGAATCATGGCCAAGTGTTTACCCCCACAGGACAGGTGCTGGGTTCCAGCCTCTCAGTGAGCAGAGAAGTGCTGCAGCACTGCACCACCGGGGTTTCTTAACCTTGTCCATCGAGTCACAGAAGCTCTGTGAGACTGGAACATGATTAGCTTTTTATATTTGATGTTACTAGGTGATCATCTGAATAGCTGCTGTCCACAAAATTAATTTTAAAAATCTCTTTCTTTTTAAGATCACCTACCTGGGACAACTTGTCTTTGAACATTGCTGAAGATACGAGCGCTTGCTCATGGGGGCATCTGCCCGCAATCATCCCTCTGACAAGACAGGAAGGGGTGTACCATCCACGGAACCCTTCTCAGTTCTAAATTCTTAGCCCACCTGGTCTCAGATTAGTCACTCCCGAATCCTGGAAAAAATGTGAACCTGTTTGTGTGTGTGTGTATGTTTTGACACCAACTGATACTATGTAGACATATAAGGAACTAAGAGAAATGGGCATCTGGAGGATGGTTTTAAAAGACAACAGAATTTTTTAGAAGCCTCTTCGGCTTCAGAATTTGAGAAAAGTATATGTGGGTTAACGGTTCGAAGTTGGCAGGCTCAGCCTTGAACATGGTAAAACAGAGTACACCAGGATGTTGGTAGGTCTCTAGCATCTTCAATCACTGTAGGACAGCCTTTTACTTCCAGGGAATGAAACCCTGATGAGACATGGCCCCATAACCACTGCGGACTCCCTGGTCCTCAAGGCCTAATTTGTTTCAGAACTTCACATTTAGCTAACGCGCCACGTGAATGCTGCTACCTGAGACTCCTCATGAACAGGCTTGGACCACTGGAGATGAAATTGTCCCTCACCAACATGTCAATAACCTGTTTCCCTCCCTCAGCTACATGTATTAGACAAGCTGACACAGCTGCTACTTCATTTTTTTTAATCCACTGCCTTTAATGGCAACTTGGTTATATGATGGAGAAAGCGAGAGGCGGCAGACCTCTGAAAAGTATCTTCGACTCACATGCAGTATCTAAGTGCTCATCTTTCAGATTTGACCACAGAATCCTGCATGTCAAACCCCAGCCATGAAGTTAAGAGAGGGATGGATGATGGGGTTGCGAAGGAATGAAGGGAGATGATAAAGCAGGGTGGAAACAGAAGCTACCAACTCTTTCTTCTTCTTTGTCTTTGTCTTTCCTTCACTCCCAATGACCCATCCATTGATACATTTCTGATGTGATGAGAGAGAGAGAGAGAGAGAGAGAGAGAGAGAGAGAACTGTGAGGAAGTTATTCTATGTGACATCCTTCTACCTGCTGTTACTTCTCCCTCTGTCCTCAACTCTGTCTTCCATCCCACTGTCTGAACCTAAGGGAAGCTGTGGGTTAGCCCACTGTCCCAAAGAAGTTTGCATTTTGCTAGGATACCCTCGAGGCCAAAACCAAAGGAAATTCAGTGTAATTGCAGACATAGTTAGGGAGGGGGCAGGGCTTTCTTCAAGGCCTGGGCTTCTGGAACGTTTCTCCCCGGAGTCTGTACCAGGAAACGGAGGCTTCACGGTTCAGGCCCCTTTAGGTAACAGACTAACCTCTTCAGCATAAATACTCAGCTATGATTGAGTCTACTGAAACTATCCAATAGAAAGGTAAGAAATGGAAGGATTCCTATTGTATTTTCCAGCAATCATTAGGGTCAGATTATAAAGCATCGCACTCATTATTTTTTAAAGACTTTTGGAAAAGATTTAATTTAGTATAAATTCTATTATGGGACTGATCCTAATCCTGCTAATAGTGTCCTTATTTTCTAATTCTATTCAATGACTCACCACTGAAGTTCTGTGTGTGTGTGTGTGTGTGTGTATATATGCATATGTATATGCATATATATATATTTGTTTCTTTGTCTCCAGCAAGTAAATACAGAAAGTTTCTAGATTACAAGCAACTTCTGTTGCTAAACCTTAAGTCAAATTTGTACACTGGCCAGAACAGTTAAGCACAGTTCTTATCTAATGTCAGTTAGTCAATTGTCTAGGGTACATAGTGTAGCTTCCTCTGTATAAAAAACATTAAAGAAACACTACTCAATACACAGATACCTTTAACATAATAATACAATTATAATGCTTTGGTGTGTGTAATAAAAGTGTCAATTAGTTATTAGGCACCAATTTATGTAATCATCGGATACCCTTTGTGAGGTTGATCCTGAACTACAAGTTGTACACAGATGTTTGCCATTATTAGTGAATATCTGAGGTATAGTTTACCCACAGGAACGTATTCCCCATGACGCAAGATGCAATGGTCAATATGGTTCCCCTAGGATCCAAGTGCCTTGGAGGTATTAATCTCCTTTTAACCTTGATTTCACAAAAACTATTACATTCCTTTGAAGTTCAGCCTTGACCTTCCTGAGAACACAGTGGATAGGCTTAATAAATAGTCTTTCCTCCTGAGACTCGGTGCTAACTCTCTACAACATAATTAACAGCAGTATGCCAGTCAATGAGTGCACTTTTTCCTTCCTGTTTGGGGAGTTCAGGTGCCTCCAATTTAATCGGGGCCACAGTGCTAGTTATCAAACTGACTGCCTTGACCCGACCTCTCCAAGTGGCTGTAAAACAATGCCTAGTAAATTAAGATAAATGCCAAATCCCTCTGAAGAAACAGGTTGGTGTTCCTACGTATGAAATGGGCATTTGAGTGTGGGGTCAAGACTTCACAATAAGGATCTAAATACCAGCTAGGCACGAGGGGAAGATGTGCTCTCAGTGATTTTACACACAAGATGATCGTGACTCACTTCGCTCAGCATTACGCTTGGCCGGAGGTTCCCAATCCCTCTTGCAAAACAAGGCTATTGTACCCCAGGGCAAGGATTTTATTATCCTCAATAATGGGATTGAATATGCCAAGGCATGGAGGCAGAAAATTAGATCTGCTGATCCCGGCGCCAAGACAAGAGGTAGGGGGAGCCCCAAATATGTCGCTCTGGTGGGCTTTTCAATGTGGCAAGGACCTGGGGAGGCAGGCATTCGAAGTGAGGAAGTGTTTGAGTTCAACCAGGAGAGATGGACGTAGTCCTTCAAGATCAGGGCCTGGGAGGAGAATGGAATCTGAGCACAGGCAGGCATGAGACCTTCGCCATCCCAGTGTCACTGTAAATAATCACCAAGGAGGCAAAAGCATGATGCAGCTGAGAGACTACGGACCCCGCTCTCTCTCTCTTAGGGGCCATGGCTGAAGAGAGCAGAGTAACCAGCAGTCACGGCCTATTTGAGACGCCATCTTGGAACAACCAAATTTGGTCTAACAAAATCCCTGGAGCCAAAACGCGATCTATTATAAACAAAACAAGTCATACATTTCTGACCTGCATTCTAATGGCCATCACTCCCATCGAGGATATTAAGCCATCTTCTTCCTTCTCTGTTTTCTTCCATGGTCCCTCTTCATTCAAATGGGGTCCTATTTTACTTTGCCTCTCTCGGCCTCTAGATTGATTGCTTCCTGCCTTGGTATTTGGAAGAGAAAAAAAAGAGGCTGTGATTTCATTTCCTGTCAAGGCTCAAATGAAATACTGGTTCCCTTTCTCGCTGACCCTCTCTCCATGGCCAAAATGAAATGAGGCCGCAGCAAGACGTTCCCTCCAAACCCACGACCTTCCTTGGAGCTGACCTCCAGTCAGATATGTGGGGACGACAGGCAAAAATGCTGAGTGTCCAGGCTGAATCTGTGACCACCAACCAGTAGAAACAGATACAAGGCAAATTACACCCATGGCCCTAAGCTGTTAGGCATGTGCACGCTGGAAGAAACAGGCCCAAGTCTGCTCAGTTTCCAATAGGCATTCATTCCAACCCCCTTTCCTTTGGGGGGGGGGGGGCAGGTCAGGCTAAGTGGGGTGATGATCTATTACTGTACTAACTTTGGTGTCAATATAAAATAATTCCAGAGGAAAAAGTCTATCAAAAAAAAAACTCCTCAAAACCCCAAGTGTGTTTATATAGATGTTGCTCAGTTTATATAGATCTTCCTTGATATATTAACCAGAAAAAGACTTGATAAAAGGTGCTCTCCAAAGGAAAAAATACCCCCTTGCTCTGCCCAACCTTGGTGGAGTGATGATTCTATTGTTCAGCCTACTCACCACTCATCCTCAGTTTCATTAAATAGACATTTAAGAAACACTTCCCAAGACAAAGATACCTTTCAACCTGTCACCTCACACACACATACACACACACATTCAAGGCTTACTTTTGGGGATCACTTTGTGGGCACAACCATCTTGCTTTAAGACTATGTTTACAATTGAGTGTCAAAAAGGGTATGATACCCCTCATAGAGGCATCCCATGATGAAAGGCCAGGTCATTCCCTGAACTGTACTCAGTCTCCCTGCACATTCTATTCAGCTTCCGTGTTGCCAGAAGGGAGCATGGGGAGCCCAACTCCACTCGCTGCCTGTGTACAACCCACTGAAATGTCTGATTCACCAACGCCCAGGGCTAGTTCACCAGAAGAGAAAGTATGGGCATTTGAACACCTGTCCCTACTAAGGCTGGTTATGTTTCCTCTGACCCAGGAATCTCTCCCGGGACCAAGTTTCTTCCCCCCCTTGGGGGAGACAAGACCACTAAACTTTTGCATCTGGTCTTTTTTTTTCTGCCTCCCCACCCCCCCGCAGGTCATGGATTATCGGGAACTTTTGAAATGTTATCCTCCTGGAGGAAAACTAAAGAAGACCAACACGTGAAAGAGAGAACTGCCGCAGTCTATGCAGACTCCATGCTCTCCTTTTCTCTCACCACTGCCATGTACCTGGTCACCTTTGGCATAGGGGCCAGCCCTTTCACGAACATCGAGGCCGCCAGGATTTTCTGCTGCAATTCCTGCATTGCAATCTTCTTCAACTACCTCTATGTACTCTCGTTTTATGGTTCCAGCCTGGTGTTCACTGGCTACATAGAAAACAATTACCAGCATAGCATCTTCTGTAGAAAAGTCCCAAAGCCAGAGGTATTACAGGAGAAGCCGGCATGGTACAGGTTTCTCTTGACAGCCAGATTCAGCGAGGACACAACTGACGCTGAGGAAGCGAATACTTACGAGAGTCACCTATTGGTATGTTTCCTCAAACGCTATTACTGTGACTGGATAACCAACACCTATGTCAAACCTTTTGTAGTTCTCTTTTACCTTATTTATATTTCCTTTGCCTTAATGGGCTATCTGCAGGTCAGTGAAGGGTCAGACCTTAGTAACATCGTAGCAACTGCGACGCAAACCATTGAGTACACTACTGCCCAGCAAAAGTACTTTAGCAACTACAGTCCGGTGATTGGGTTTTACATCTATGAGTCCATCGAGTACTGGAACTCCAGTGTCCAAGAAGATGTACTAGAGTACACCAAGGGCTTCGTGCGGATATCCTGGTTTGAGAGCTACTTAAATTACCTTCGGAAGCTCAACGTGTCCACTGGTTTGCCTAAGAAAAACTTCACAGATATGTTGAGGAATTCCTTCCTGAAAACCCCTCAATTTTCACATTTTCAAGAGGACATCATCTTCTCTAAAAAGTACAATGATGAGTTCGATGTGGTGGCCTCTAGAATGTTTTTGGTGGCCAAGACGATGGAAACCAACAGAGAAGAACTCTATGATCTCCTGGAGACTCTGAGGAGACTTTCTGTCACCTCCAAGGTGAAGTTCATAGTCTTCAACCCGTCCTTTGTGTACATGGATCGATATGCCTCCTCTCTGGGAGCCCCCCTGCACAACGCCTGCATCAGTGCTTTATTCCTGCTCTTCTTCTCGGCATTCCTGGTGGCAGATTCTCTGATTAATGTCTGGATCACGCTCACGGTTGTGTCCGTGGAGTTTGGTGTCATAGGGTTCATGACATTATGGAAGGTAGAATTGGACTGCATTTCTGTGCTATGCTTAATTTATGGAATTAACTACACAATTGATAATTGTGCTCCACTGTTATCCACCTTTGTTCTGGGCAAGGATTTCACGAGAACTAAATGGGTAAAAAATTCCCTGGAAGTGCATGGGGTAGCGATTTTACAGAGTTACCTCTGCTACATTGTTGGTCTGATTCCTCTCGCAGCTGTGCCTTCAAATCTGACCTGTACACTGTTCAGGTGCTTGTTTTTAATAGCGTTTGTCACCTTCTTTCACTGCTTTGCCATTTTACCTGTGATACTGACTTTCCTGCCACCCTCGAAAAAAAAAAGGAAAGAGAAGAAAAATCCGGAAAACCGGGAGGAAATTGAGTGTGTAGAAATGGTGGATATTGATAGCACCCGAGTGGTTGACCAAATTACAACAGTGTGATAGTGTCTGCTTGTTATAATTTCACCCTGGGTCTTATCAGAAGCAAAGAGATTATGTTAAAGAAACAATGAAAATAGAAATCTGTTCTTTTTTTTTTTAAGGTATGAAACAGGCACTCCTAAAAGAGCAAAGGACAAAGGGGAGAGATTGTGTATGGCATGCTTTCGATCTTTCAAACCACAAAGGGATGTATGAGAAAGCTTTTGCAAACGACACAGACACACACGCGCTGACCCTAGAAGACATCTAGTCTCTCATACTAAGATCCAAACCAAAAGAGCAGAGTAGCCAGCAGGACCCTACTCTCTCCACACTGAAGATGCTGCTGTTCTGACAAAGCCTACTGAATACAAGGCCAACTGTCAAAGTAGAAATAGCTGTAAGTGTTGTTCCAACAGGCCCTGTGAGGGTCAGCCACTGCAGCTAGCTCTCCAAGAGCCTGTGGAGAGGATTGTGCAAGTTTTGACCAACACAAGCAAAGCCAGAACCTCAGAAGCAGACACGCAGAAAGGCCCATCACCCTGAACTGAAATTGAGTCACCCTTCCTTTGACCCAGGTGAGAACTTTGTTGTCTACGATGTATGTATGTTCCCCTACCAGCATAAGGTTCGACACACCTTTGGTTACTACGCCGATCTAAACGAACGACAGTTCCAGCAGTACAGATTCCATTTTGGAATATCTTGTTGCTTGTCATGGAATGAGTCTGCTGTATTAGTTACAGCTCTTGGCAGGAGGCTCCTCGTCTCCAGAACCAGAGAGCCAGACCCAAATACCTGGCAGGATGGAGGAGAAGCAGGTGCCTGCTGTGAACCCCGAGACAGCATCTCCATTTGAAGAGAAAAATAAAATAAAAAGCTGGCCAGCTGGGACAGCTGTTTGTAGCTTGGCCCTACAAACTTTCTGCATGGATGCCCAGAAACAACATCTGCCCACACATAGCTGAGGAAGGGAAAATGAACACGGAATTGGTTCCCTGCCATCGTGTCCTGCTTGTAGTGGCAGCCTGCCTTTGCTGACAGGCCTACCTGCTCCGAACGGTGAGTGGGGTAAGAGGCCGAGAGTGCCTGTCACTTCTGGCCTGAGCAACTTCGTAGACTTGTAAGGCAAACAAGGGCTGAAGGGGAGCTGGATGGAAATGACTAGGAAAATGAATCACCGATACAAATCCACCCATACTGGCAATCGAACTTTCTGGGTGTCTTTTTTTTTTTTTTTTCAAAAAAAAAAAAGCTTTCTTCCCAGCATAACCGGCTGAACTTCCCCTTCCTGTCTCCACACCCTCACCTCCTACAGACATCCTGCGGGCGCCCTTTGACTGCACTGTATGACCCCTGTACCCGAACGACCCTATATGTGTGTGCAGCTGCCCTGCAGTGTCTATAGGGGAAGAGTTCGTGGATCTGAATCATAGGTTCTACACTTATTTGGCCAACCACATCTTTTTCAGACAAAAAAAATTACTCAGCGCCTCCCCCCACCACCCCACCAACTGAAAAACTTTTGTACTATAGCCCATAATCGAAGATGCAGTGTAGCTTTCTGCTTTTGCTGCCCACCCCCACCACTGCAGCACCCCCAGGGGGCAGTCTCACCCGCCCACTTAGGGAAACACGGATCTAAACAAACTCGTTCGCTCTGAAGAGGCTGTGTGTGCCGCCCCCAGTCCCCTGTGCATTTCTCCGATCTACTGAATTGAAACTACAACTTGGTTCCATTTGAGGCAAATGTCCACCGTGGTTTCGTTACCCCCTTTTAAAGATGCCGCTTATGTAGACGTTTATCGTGGTAAGCTTTCCCCAAGAGCCTGCTTCTGGCCCTTCACACATACCACGCACCAGCCCCCACCCGCCGCCGAAGAGGAAACAGAGACCTGGGAGCATGAAGCAACTCGCTCAGAGTCACACCATCAAAGGATTGCCAACATTGCCAACCTAAGAACGGGCAGAACAAGTGTAGGTTTTCTCCTAAGATGACTCTTCCACCCCCTCGGAACACATTCCCAAGGACAGGACCTAGGACTTGATTGGTCACAGGGCAGATGGGTGTTTTAGAAAACACTGAAGCGTAGATATGCGATTGTCTTTCCAAATAGCAAGGGCCCAGCTGTGTCCCCACCTTGCATTTTGTTGTCCACACAGTGCTAAGTATACAGGCAGGAGATCCGAGCTAGGGCATTACACGCGTGTTCAGTTCCCCCTGCAGAACCATGAAGCGAGCTAACCCTAGAAGACATCTAGTCTCTCACACGAAGGTCCAAACCAAACTTTGTAGTCCACAAGAAGCTCGAGAGCTCTACTCAGAGGACAAAGGGCACGTCTGCATCCTGGATCTGCAGTCCAGCCTCTCTCCAAGGTGACCTGCAAGCTGGCCATTATTTATAAAACACAACTGAAGAGAGCATTGGTTTGTGGGGGAGTGGTATGTTACTAAATTGCATTGATTTTATGCTGGCCACGTGGAGCGCCACAGCTTCCAGTGACTCCACGAACACGCCACCATACACACACATAACACACACCTATACACACAGTGCGCGCACGCACCTATGAGATGAAATTTGTTGAGAAAACCATCGTTCAATGTGGGCAGCCGGAATGACTTGCTGTGGAACTTTGTTTTAGGGCAGACAGGGACCTTCCAACTTGACTGAGTCTCTGTAGATTGTATTTTTAAACGAAGGGCATTTTCAAACGTGTCACCTTCTCATTTCAGCGCTTGAAATCAAGGCTTTTGGAACTCGGATTGTGGAATGAATTTTTTTTAAATTGGGGGATTCTGCATGCCAAGATGTATTATTTATTGTTAGATCACTATTATTTATTTGTTAATGTTGATTATTGATTATTGCTCTGACAGCATTAGTTTAGCCCTGCCATAGAGATGACACTTTAGAAGTAAATCAGAAACACATCCCCATAAAATTTAAGTCTCCATGAAGTTTTACTTTGGGAATACTATCATGAGAGAAGGAATGATTCCAGCAAATAATGAGTAGAGATATGGTTTTTGTTGTTTTGTTTTCCTTCCAACCAATATATTCATGTCCACTTTACCAAAGAAACTGATTTGGTTGGCTTTGCGTTAGTGTTTGTGACTTGTACGCCAAAGAGAATATTCTATTCATCAAAAATACTTCTGCTGGCCAATTTTAAAAACTGTGAAAGTTGGGCTTTCTTAGCCATTCATAAGTGGGGGGAGGGGGAGAAGAAGGAAAATCAGGATCAAAGTGATAACCTCTTAGTGAATAAAATAGCTGAAGAGAAAAAATCACCAGGAGCTCGTGGGTGTGCAAGAATGAACATGATACTTGAGACAGGGCGTCAGCACTCCTCAGACAAAAAGAGGGACAATTGGTTCCAGAGGAAAAATAAGGCTTTTATTTGTGAGGCTCTCGTTCCATTGTTCCAGTTCTTAAGTTTGGTTTGGGGGCTGAGAGTTTGGGTGTTTGGTCTGCATTAGTGTTCCTTTGTTTGTGTTTCTCTTGCTCCTGCCTTGCCTGTCGTGTTTACTCCCTCAATTTCCATTCAGAAATGGGTTCATCAGTGGCCATGCCCCATGGGCACTGTTATTACACAATATACTTCTCTTAATCGAGGCTCTTTGTTGCCTTTTTTTAATTTTAAGTGACCATCACCCAGTTCTGAGTGACTTTCTAGGACCCTGGCGGCACTTTTCTCCAGTCACAGGGACCAAGCTTGGCTGTGTCTCTGCTGAAGAACAGATGGGAATGGGCAGTCGTCTCGGGAGTGCGGTGGGAGACCAGCATTTTTGGACACGAATGTTCCCCTCCTCATGATTGCTTTCTTCCTTTGGATTCTATTAAAGTCTCCCTGCAGCTTGTCATAGTGTTTGACCTCTGTGAATTTCTGTTTTCTCGTCTGTAAGATGGGTATGATAACACTGACTATCTTTCAAGTGTACGACTACTATGTGCCTTATACCACCCAGTTTCTGTGCTAGGGGCTGGCGACACAACAGATAAAAATGCCACTCACTGCAGAGCTTATATTAGGAGGTCAATGCCATTTCCCTGGGAGGGTTCGGTGATTGAATGTTGGGGCACACTTGGGGCAAGGGCTGGTATGTAGAGGGGCAAGAGAGGAGTGTTCTTAATTTAGGGCTCTGGATGCAAAGCTACAGAGAAGGAGTTTGTGAGAACTGTCTTAAGACCCCTGGGGGTGGGGTATTTCCACCGGAGCCCGTGAATTCCCAGTTACTCAAAATCAACATAGATCACCCCTTAGTATGGCATGAGCCTTTTGGATGTTGGGGATAAACTATCATCTTTGAAGGAATGGGATACAAGGGTGGGGGTGGTGGAGGGAGGCCTCTGACTTCTTAATAAATGTGCCTGGCTTGCCTCAAGGTCTGGGAACATCCCTTTAAGGAATTTGTTTTCAGTATGGGATACATAAAAATACCGGGTATTTGAAGATAGGAAAGTCCTTTAAAAAAAAACATGGTGTCATGCCAACACCAAGGGAATGATGAAAGCCTCCTACTGGATTGGCTGGCAAAGCACCGAGCATGGCTGCAGCCAACACACTGTAGAATTCCTCCCCGTGGTGGTAACAACTGTTCACTTCTGCTGCGTTCCAGTCCAAGACAAAGCAAGGAGGAAAGTGAATGAGCTAGAATTGTTTCACCTGAATAGACAGCATCAGGATGGCCTCCCAGCCGGTCTCTTGCCTGCCCCCTCCTTGGCCCAATTGATCTGTTGGAATTCCTCTCTGATATCAATAAGTGCATCCTGCAACGAAGGGGAAGAGCTATGGCCACTGTGCAGGTTTCCAAGCTTGATGAAAATTAGCACTACAAGGGTGAGGAGGAGTCTGGTGGAGTGACCTTGGTGTACTCCTTTGGGAGTACAGAGAAAAAAATGTGTGGCAAGGAGGTAGAGACCAATTTCTCAATAAACAATGTACAACGCAGCCTTACTTGTGCTCCCTAATTGGTAGCATGGCTGCTGAGAAGAATAGAGGAAACAGTGCACTACTGCTGAGGGAGAAAACCCAAGTATGCTTATGCATACCTTGCTTAATGTGACCTGGTAGATACCCTGCTTGCTAGCAATTCGTCCTATGCAAGACAGCATCCTGGAGAGGAGTCTTGGAGGAAGAGGTCGATGTTCCTGTGAACTAAGCCAGATGTTGACAACAGATGAATCTTTGGAGAGCATTAAGCACATGCACACCCTTGTTTTTCACATAAGAAATTGAAACCCAGTGGAGGGTAATTATTTCCACAGAGCAAGGGAAACGCAAATACAGGGCTATAATTGAAGTCTCCTAGCTTCAAGTTTAAATTTTCCTCTTTCTGCCCCCTTATTGCCAAATTGTATGTGTCTAAATTATGAAGCCTTAGCTTGGGAGCAAAGTCAGGAGGCCAGAATCCCTGGTTATGTGGTGGGCCGAGAACTACATGCTCAGCTATTTGAACCCATCGGGTGCTCTGTGGGAGAAAGAGGAGCGTCCTGTTCCCCTAAAGATTGACAGCCTTGCTGAGCTCTGGTGGCGTAGTGGTTGAGTACGGGACTGTGGCCCACAGGGTTGATGGTTCAAATCCAGCAGCAGCTCTCCAGGAGCAAGGCTGGGCTTCCTACTCCCACCAAGGCAGTGATGCCACACACAAAAAATGATTGACGGCATTAGAAATCTACAGGGGCTATTCCACTTGGTCTTCGGGATCAATATGAGCTGGATTGCACTCAGTGGCAGTACGAGTTTTGGTAACTTGTGGGTCATCGAGGAGTCAGTGGGAATGAGAATTTCGGGCTCTCGAAAACGAGTATCTTCAAAAATGTGTATCTGGTCACTATGTATTTTTCTACAGAGAGGGTTCCCAGTTATCAGACACCAAAAGCAGTTTGTGGCCCCCAAAAGGGTGATCAGCCACTCTCCTAAATTCATAAAGATCTCATTGGCAGTGTGATTATGATATCTTCATTTTGGCTGCTGGGCCATCAAGAACTTCTAAACCAGCATGTCTCCAAGGAGCCAAAAGTGCTCGCCAACACTGGTCTCATGTTCCACAAAGTGCTGCCTCTCCCACATTCATTCTCTGTGCACATGTTCATTCTGCAAACACATTCTTCAGTACTCACTCTATGTTCCAGTACTAGCTCACCCTGCTCCTCAGGACAGGATTGGGAAAGTGCCCGCTACAATGTACTCAAGAGGTTACCCATGAAACCTTTGAGATTTACCTGCTGAGACTTGGTCAAAGATAGTCTGAAATAGACCAAGTCTCAGCAGGTATTCCATCTATAACAGGGTGTTCAATGTTCCTACTTTTCTAGCAGTTGTTGTAGGGGAAACTGAATTTTCCTTCTCTGATAAGTTTCCACCTTACACAGGTTCTGGGTTGAGCAGGTTTTAGTGTATACCCTCATACACACACAGAGGGGGAAGCCACACACAAAGACAACATATAAAAGGCAACATATAGAAGTGGATCTTGTCAAAGAACCAGGGAATGGACACTGAGTTAGCGAGTCATATAATACAGCACACACAGGAGGGTCTGAAGGGGCTGTGAATGGGTGAATCCTACTCACCCGTGTCTACATTAGCCAGCCCTTGTGGCAGCTTACTCTGCACTCCCCGGGGAGAGAATCAATCATATTCAACTTGACAATACTTGTATTTTAGTGGACATACAAAATCATGACTGTGGGCAGATGGGTATATTTAGAGATTGATGTGTCTTGGACACAGATATGCAAATAGAAGCCTGGTTCTCCTGACTCCTAGCCATAAGCTAGACATAGTATATGTTGATAGAGGGGTTTGGAAAATGATCTACAAGTCCCCATTGACTCTGATTCCCTGGGTAATACTGGAAGGCACCTGGGTTGATCTAAGGACGGAATAGAATCCTTACTGGTAGACTCGCTACTTGGCAATCTCTAAGACATGAAAAAGGTGCCAGTAACTGAGCAGAGTCACCTACATCAGTCTCTCCTTGCCATGATGAAGGAAGACTTCCATTGAGATGCAGGAATATTAGTCTTACTTTGAAGCTTCTGCTGTGAAGTCTTAAGGCTTTATTCATTGAGATCTAGAAAGTGTTTTTGTGTAATTCCTACAAAGTGCCAAAGACTCAGCTTATTTCTATTACCTATTGGGGGAGAAACCTATGGATTCTCTTTGTTTAGACAGTGTGCTCTCCAGTAAAAATATCGAACATGTCTAAATTTGGGATCCTTAACACTGAAGTTAACATCCTGCCCAAACTGTCTTTGACACCTATCTCAGAAAGACCAAGGCCATGACACCTCTCAGGACAACAGATGAGTACAGAAATCTGGTAGAGACCCATTGGTTCTGTTCACATATACACAAGTACACATATCCATGAACATATATACATATACACAAACCATATATACATACAATGCACGCATACACAATCCACACAGAGGCACATGTGAACAACTGTACAAAATAAACAGTGCATGTGCATTCACACTCATCCATAACCATATACACATGCAGAGACACAAAGGTGTGTACATTTAAACACTCCCAGCACAAAGACATGAGGGGCCTTTCAAATGTTTGTAGAAAAAACAGAATTAGTAGATAATGAACTTTTCCAGTGAACTTTTGAAGCCCCCTTGTATTTGCACATAGACAAACCCACATAGACACTGCATTTTTAGACAAGTATTTTATTGTGTCTTTGGTGCAGGTTTACATGGCAGCTTAGGTTCTGTTCAGTCATGTCCACCCAAGTGGTTCCGTGACATTGGTTACGTTCTTTACAACATTCGCCTGAATATCCTCACTGTTTCCCAGCTGCATTTCCAGTCATCCAATCGTTTTGTCCTCTTACCTGCTCAACTTTGTTTTCTGATCATTATTGGGTCTTAGGTAATTTTTAAAGAATCACAGTACATACAGTTAAGATTTGTTATTTTTAGCCAATTTATTATTTAGTTACAAGGTGCACCAGGGTGAGTTGTGCTCCAAGGTTTGAAGCATCTCAGAGCAGGAGTCTCAGGGAGTCCTACAGTATCTCTCAATCTGGAGTTCAAATCTACCAGCTACTCCACAGGGAAAGATAAGGCTGTGTGCTCCTGTAAAGATTTACAATCTCAGAAAACCTATCTAGGTTATGACCGAATTAGAAACAACACCATGGCCGTGGGTTGGATTTTACTGTTTGGTTATATGTATAGCAGAGGAAAGATAATGTGGTCATCTGTTCCTGTAAAGATTAGAGTCTTAGGGCTGAGCCCCGGTGGCGTAGTGGTTGTGTGCGGAACTGCAGCCCACAGAGGTGGTGGTTCAAATCCAACAGCGGCTCTCCAGGAGCAAGGCTGGGATTCCTACTCCCACCAGGGCAGTGATGCCCCCCCCCAAAAAAAAAACAAGACTAGAGCCTTAGAAACTCCCACCAAGGCAGTTCTACTTTGTCCTATAGGGCCATTATAAGTCAAAACCAGCTCGGTTGCAGTGGGTTTGGTTCAATGGGATTCACAAACACACATGTATATATGTATACATATACAAGGGGGTACCCACACAAACAGATTTTTTCATATCTCTTATTTAAATTTTTTATGAAACCAACTTATCACTTTGAAGTACTCTCCCTTACACTTAAAATATCAATCAAATCTGCAATCCCATTCTTGGAAACATTTTCAAACTCATCTGTTGGGGTGGCTGACAGCACCTCCCTCATTTTTTTCTCCACCTCTTCTACATCAAATCACTGTCCTTTCATGTCCTCTTCATTCCCAGAAACAAAAAGAAATGGCACAGAGCAAGGTCAGGTGAGTAAGGTGTGTGGGGCATGAGAGGCATGTTCTTTTTTTTTTAGAAAAATGGCACACTGAGATAGTTGTGTGAGCGGTGCGTTGTCGTGCTGGCAAAAGCAGTCCCCCATCTGCTACAAATCCGGTCTTTTTTGTTGTACATCGTTAAGCAATCTTTTTAGAATCTCTAAATAGAAAGCTTGATTTATAGTCTGACCTGATAGAATGAACTCCAAATGCACATGAAAAAACAAAACAAAAAATATCGGGTTTCGGGGGTTACTCCCTCATATGTCTGTGCATTATTTTTGTTGCTTCAAAATCATATATGTTATACCAATTACCAAAAGATCCTTTGGGTGGCATGGCTTAACCTTTGCCAAGCCTTTGCACACTTCACCTTCATTCAGTGTTACTTTTCCCATCACCAATAATATTCAGTGTTTGCTCTCTAGAGAGCAATTTCTTCCTCAATCATCCAGCAATTCCCTACATCATCCCTGATAACCATTGGCTAACACTGGCTTCTGTATATTGTTCCCATCATTTCATAAAAGTGAGAAAATATATAACTGACGTGTGTGTGATTGACTGATGTCATACGACATAACATCTTTCAGGGTCATCCCTGTTTCAAGATGCTTTGGAAACTGACCACCACATAGTATCTTATCGTATGGACATGACACATTTTACATATTCATTTATCCACTAAAAAGTGTCACTCGGAGTCTGAAGAAACTCAACGGCAATGCATTTTCGAGTGATCCGTGGGTGGGCAGTTTGCTTCCATCTTTTGCTATTGTGAATCCCTATCACAGTTCCTAAAACATTCAGGCACTAAATTTTGTGGCAGAGAAAACGTAATTCTTGAGAGGCTAAAACTAATCAAAATTGTGGGAGATGACTGAACACACCAGCCAAGAGTCAGGGATGTTCAGAATGTTCCATAAGTAAAGCTCTACAGTCTAAATCTATGTCTTTAAAAAAAAGTTTTAAAAGACCCATTTTGTCTTTTGAATTGTTGGCAAACAATTCCCCTGGCAGGAACCTGGGCAGAACACATTCAGGCTCTATCTGTATTGCTTATGAGCCTGTAACCCACCTACCCAGTTTGGGAACTATGAGCAGAGTTATTGAGTGTTAGGCTCAAAAGAGTCAGTATAGTTGTAGTAATTCCTTGGTCACATTGCTCTCATTATTGTAAGTGTGAAACTGTGTCAAAGATCTAAAATGTATGCCTAATCAAACATCCACGCTCATCAAGTCCATTCTGATCCACAGTGACCCTAAAGAGGGTTTCTCTTCACGAGAGCAGACAGCCTCGACTTTCTCCTGTGGAGCAGTTGGTGGGTTTGAACTGCCAACCTTATAGTTAACAGCTCAATGCAAAGCCCACAGGGTCACCAAACAAGCAAAACTAAACTCACTGCCGTTAAGTCGATGCCAACTCAGCAAGCAGGCTAGAATTTCTCCTGCGAGTTTCAGAGACTGGAATTCTTTTTTTATTTTAGGCATCACTGCCCTCAGGTGGTGGGAGTAGGAGGCCCAGCTTCTGCTCTGTGGAGCTGGAATCGAACCTCCATCCCAGTGGGCCGCAGTCCCGCGCACAACCACTGCGCCACCGGAGCTCAGCCCCAGAGACTGGAATTCTTAAAGGGTGTAGAAAACCCTATCTTACTCCCCTAGACCAGCTGTGGTTTTGAATTGCTGACTGTGCATTTAGCAGCTCAACATGTGACCACTAAACCTCCAGGACTCCTTCCCAGGGTCACCAGGGCTTCTTAGAAAAAAGGTGTGTCTCGATATATTCAACTTTTTCCCCCTCAAAAGTAACCCCTGCCAATTATCATTAACAAGGAAATAGTTCATCGATCCCTTTAACAATACAATTTAATACAAGGGAAAGGGGAATAGAACCGCTGCCACCCAGTCAATGTCAACTCATGGGAAGCCTAACAAGACACGATTATAACTATCCCATGGGACTCCTGAGGCTGTAAATCTGCATGGAAGCAGATTCCTCCAACTTCCTCTCTCAGAGCAGCTGATGGACACAAACCAGCATCTTTTCAGTTAGCAATCCCAAGCTGACCCCACCACGCCACCAGAGCTCCTTAGAGGAAAGAGGATCTTACTAAGTATTCAATGATATAGAGGGGGGAAATCCTCATTCTAGACATAAAATGCTTAAATATTAAAATGAAATCCTTACTATCATCACTAATCAAAGTTAGTGAAATTGCACATAGTTTTGTAAAGTAAAATTTCATCTATGGCAACAGATCCGAAGACAGCATCTTTTCATTCAGAGTAACAACTATTGCAGTATTCAGAAACCTGATCTAAGTGGTTGAGTGCGGGACTGTGGCCCGCGGGTGTCGTGGTTCAGATCCAGCGGCGGCTCTCAGGAGCGGCACTGGGTAGCTCCCATGACCACCAGAGGGCAGTGATGCCCCCCCCCATAAAATAAGAATGTTTTTTTAAAAAAAGAAATCTGATCTATTTCTCCAACAGAGACCCCAGCATTATGTTGTGTTCCTCGGTATTTTATTTGTGTTTCTTAACACGAGGGGAACAGATGAATCTTGGACTCTTTCATTATTTTTTATTTATTTTTTTTTTAGGCATCGCTGCCTTCTGGTGGTGGGAGTAGGAGGCTCAGCCTTTGCTCCTGTGAGCGGGAATTGAACCTCCGTCCCAGTGGGTCGCAGTCCCGCGCACAACCACTACGCCACCGGGGCTCAGCCCTCTTTCATTATTTTTAAACTGGAAAAAAATCCCAAAACTAGAACACATAATAAGGTCAGCATGACCAGCTTTGAGACCAATAAGCATCAAACCCTACTATAAAACTGTCAAATATCAAACTTGGCAAAGTGTAAAGCACACCACTTTTATCAATGCTCAGGTGGAATCAATTGAAAACTTGCCCAGAACAACTCCCTAAGAAGAGTTAAACCTCTTTTCTATCAAGCAACACTAATAGATGACTTTTTTTTTTACAAAATTCAAGAGATATTTTAAAGGCACTTTAAGGAAATCGATATAATAAGAAATGCCCAATGCTTTCAGTGAAGGAAAAAGAAAACTATTTTATTCCACTTGGGCTTCTCTGATGCCTAAGATCTAGTTGCCAATATCCCATAAACACATGAAAACAAAATCAGCCAGAAAAACCATCCTGTTCATGATTGGCAATCCCACTTTCACCAGAGGACATTATTCATGCTTCTGGATGGAGTTTATAGCCCCCCAAGTCACTGACTATAGTAAATCTGGAAAATGACTCGTGCCCAATCCACCTAGCCTTTAATAAACTTTCCTTAAATTTCCAAATCCCATCTTCCAGTGAAACACCCTGTCTTCAACCTTGAGATCAAATTCCAGGAGTGAACATTTTTAAACTGCTTTCACTGTCTCATAGAGTTTTTCTATCATCTATTAGGCACACACCAAAGTGTGTGGGCAGGGGAATATGTTAAGTGTGACTTTTCCCTCCTTTTTTATGTCCAGATAGTCCAGAGCTTTAAAACCGCCATTAGCATGTAGGCGGAGGCTTGCCTTTTCCCTTAATTTTTCCATGACTGTTTTAAAGCCCGCCCACCCCCCCTCCACATAGTTTTTATTGGCTTTAGCCATTCTGCCAGATGAACCATCACAAAAGTTGAGATAATCTATTTTTCTCCAAATAGGTTTGGGATTTTTATTGGTTTAGCCACAGATTTTATTTTTTATTTTACAAAAGTTGTCTATGGTGCCTTCTTGAGCAAAATAGGCACAATGCTTCACCTCCATCTTTGGAGAAAGAAAAGAAGTGAACTCATTTCCTGGTCTCCGTTTACTAAATGAACACAAATGGGTCAATGTACGTGCAGCAGGAAGAAGCCCTTGGTCCTACGTGCTTAATGTAGTTCAGCAGATGTGTAAGACAATTATGTTTGGCCTCTCCTTCTAGCAGAATTCTGGTCTCCTGTGGCCATTTAGGATGAGAGAGGAAGATAAAGAGTATACTAACTGTAGGTCAGCTATGAAGAGAAAGAAACGTGGACGGTTTGTAACAAAGCAGTACACATATACATGGGGGTGTCAAAAATTCTATGTGGTTAGTGGGTGGGTTTTGTTCATTTTACAAAATTAATTGAATGGATCCATGCTTACCACTGTCATAAAGAAATGTTGAATCTAAATATATATATATATATATATATATATATATATATATGCTACAGGTACCAAATGACCGCATTAATCTTCTCATGTAAAAGATCACCATGCTTTCTCATTTTAGCTCACTAGTTCTGACTTAGAACCCAACAGCTGGGAATAGCAAAAGAGGAGTCGCACTCATACTCCTGTCTGTTAAAGGCCTTATTTAGCCCATTTCCATGGAAACTGAAATCAGATCATACACACACATTCCAAAATGAAAGAAGAAAAGTCACACAACCTGGTTCGAGTTTGGGGTGGGGTGTCTTTTTCCACTGTTTCATTTCTGCATGGACACACACAACGGACAAGTCCAACAATTGAAAGGTGAGCCAGATACCCAGGCTGGCTTTGTTTTTCAGAAGACAATCCTATGATGCTGTTGCAAAGCCCAGAAAAGCAAAGAAAGTCTATCGCACTCAGCCTTGGCTACCAATTCCTTGGAGAGTTCCATTTCATAGCTGCATGTTCAATTAATTTAGCTAGCTAAGTAACTTGGAAATACCTTAGGATGGAAAACATCCATAGGAACTAACTTTAATCCCTTGGGGCTTTGCCCAATTTTCTTTACTCTTAAGAATTACATTTTCCTAAGCAGCCTGCCAAATAAGGGCCAATGGAAAGTAAGTGGGTAAACTTTCATTTTTCAGCAGCTACTTGGTTACATTTCCATCTTAATGCTGAAACTGTATGAAATGCTATAATAAATGATTCCAAGTGAAGCCTGCCTCTGCCTTTGAAGAGAGGCCCCCACTGAAGTTGCTGTCTATTAAACTGTACAACAAGGTTGGAAGAAGACAACCTTCTCTTTCTCTCTATTCCTTTAAGAAAATCACTGGGCAAGCTGGGTACCTTTCATCCATGGACAGTTTTTCATCAGGGGAAACATTTTACTTTCCATTTCTGTCCCAATTTTTATAATAAAAGATAAAAACAGAATTTGCTTGTCAAATATTTGACTCTAAATTGAATTATGGGTGATTATTTGGCATCTTGAATCACACCTCTTCAGCATATCCCCTCACCCCCTCGTCCAGCAAAGCTGATGACCGTTGCACCTCATGAACTAGCTTTTACTGTATCAAAAATCAATTGTTTGAAAAGAACATCAAATTCAGGGAATCAATGGGTAGAAGATCAACAAAAATGGGGGAAATTTTCCCTGAGACAGTCTGATACAATATCTTCAACAATGAACTCTACCATAATAATACTTGTGTAGCTAAGGAAAACCGAGCAGAGTTTTCTCACCAGGAGTCGGGGACACCCCAACAGTAACCAACAACAAATGGAAGATGTGACACTTTGCCAGCTAGAAAGTATCGACAAAGTGTTTCATCTTAAACATGACGGTTTTAACATGTTGTTTGTTTTCTTCATTTAACTGCAGCATATTATCATTTGTAATTCATAGTTTAATGGGTCCTCTTCTGAAGAGATGAGGGTTCTGATAGTCCAGAATCAAAATCCTGTGGGGTGGGTAAGAGTTTCATTTTATAGAATGGAAATGGCCTTGTTAGAGTCAGAAAAAATGATCAAAAGTAAAGTCTCTGTTCAAAACTATGACTGTTGCTGTTACATGCCACAGACTGCTCCAATTCACAGAGGCACTATGGGCAGCAGAAACACTGCCAGGTCCCACTCCATCCTCGCAATTGTGATGTTTGGAATGCATTGTTTTAGCCACGGTGTCAATCCATCTCCTTGATTATCTTCCTCTTTATTGCTGATCTTCTACTTTGCCAAAAATGATGTCCTTTTCCAGGGATTGGTCTCTTCTAAGCAGTACATGACCATCTCACCATCCTTGTTTCAAAGGCGTGCCCTGGCCATAATTCCTCTAGAACAGATTCATTTGTTCTAGTCTTCCATGGAACTTTCAGTACTCTTCACCAACACTGTCATTCAAAAGCATCAATTCTTCCACGGTCTTTATTCATTGCCCAGTTATCACACACATATGAGGCAATCATGACTTGGGTCAGACACACCTTTGTCTACAAAGTGACATCTCTAATTGTAAACACTTCAGAGGGGTATTATGCAGATTTTCCAACTTGATATGCCCTTTGAATTCCTAACTCTTGCTTCTATGAAATCCTTGACAACTTCAGTCGCTTCTTCATTTATCTTGATGCGGTTTATTGGTCTAATTGTGAGGATTTTCATTTGCTTTATGTTGAGGTGTAATTCAATCAAAGTCTATAGTCTTTGCTCTTCATCAGTAAATGCTTCAAGTCCTTTTCACTTCCAGCAAGCAAGGTTGTGTCACCTGCATGTCCCAGCTTGTTGATTAGCCTTCCTCCAATTCTGATCTCACGTTCTTCTCCATATAGTGTAGATTCTCAGATTATTTGTTCAGTATACAGGTTGACTAAGTGTGGTGAAAGAATAGAACCTCAATGCATATCTTTCCTGATTATAAACCATAAAGTATCTCCTTATTCTGTTCAGACAATGACCTCTTCATCTATAGACAGGTTCTGAATGAGCACATAAAGTCTTCTGGAATTCTCATTTCTCAAAATGTTGTCCACAGATTGCTATGATGCACACAGTTGAATGTCTTGCAGAGTCAATAAAACACAAGTAAATATCTTTCTGGTATTCTCTGCTTTCAGTCAAGATCTATTTGACGTCAACAATAAGATCCTTGGTTCATCTCCTCTTCTGAACCTAGTCCAAATGTCTGGCAGATCTTCTTGTTAATGTACTGATACAATGGCGTTTAAATTACATTCAGCAGAACTTCACTTGCATGTGATATTAATAATATTGTTAGGTAATTTTCACAGTCTGTTGCATCACTTTTCTTTGGAGAGGGCACAGATATGGATCTCCTCCAGTTAGTTGGTCAGGTCGCTAACTTCCAAATATTTTGGCAGACATTAGTGAGAGTTTTTGGTATAGTATCAGTTTAAAATGTAACAAAAACATTTCAACATTTCTGCTCATCTCTGGATTGTTCTGTTTTGTTTTCTTTGATTTGCTTGTTGTTGTTTTTTTAAAGCCTTCACTGCAACTTGAACTTCTTACTTCCATTTCCTCAGTTCTTGATCACATGCTACCTCTTGAAATGGTTAAATATTGCCCATTTATTTTGATATGGTGACTCTGTGTACTCTTTCCAACTTCTTTGGATGCTTCCTGCATCGTTCAGTGTTTGTTCCATAGAATCCTTCGGTACTTCAACTCAAGGCCTGAATTTTGTCTTTAGCTCTTTTAGTTTGAGAAATGATGAATGGATAGCTCTAAGAAACAGAGATTTAACCTGTCACAGGTCAACAGACTAGAAGTCTCAATGCAGAGCACCAGCTCTAGGGAAAAGTTTTCTTTCTGTTTCAACTCATGGGAAAAGCCTTCTCGAAGTGTCTACAGATCCAGCATCCCTTGAAACTTTCTTTTCATGTGTTGTCGCATCAACCTTCCTCTGGGTCTAGGAGGTTTACAATGCAGGGTCCTCAGTTCCAAAGGTTGCATTCTGCTTCTGACTCTTCTTTCTTGGTAATACTGTGATCCTGCCCTCACTGATCACTTGTCTCCCCTTTTTTTCTCTCATAAGAGAAAAGGTGATGTAAGCCAAACCCCAGTAAAATTCCTCTTCTATTTGATCAGGGGTTTGACCTGAGGAAGGGTGTTGTGTCCCAGGATTAGGATTCTGATTTATGAACACAGCAAGCATACCCTATTTCTATTGAATATAGCCTAATCCTGTCTCATGCATAACAGGTAGAGATCCCAATCTATAACATTTTATACAATTTTATATGATTTTATGGCACTTTATGATTTTATATGACAAATCAAGGCACAAAGCAGAGGGCAACCACAGAAGATTAGGAATCATGACCTAGTCAAGTTGGTATATATTTGGGGTAAGATGGGGGGCACAAATCAATCCATGACATTTGTATCAATTTAAAAATAAAGCACACAACTAAAGTCAAATATGTGTGTGACTATTTTGTGTTGCTTTGATCGTGGCCAGTTGAAAACACACTCACCACTGTAAAATGTTTGGGCCACAATGTGTAAGTAAGAATGAGAATGATAAATGCCACAGCTCACGTCTCCCCCCAGAAAAAGCTGGAGAGAAATGAATGTGTATGCAAGTGGCTGTTATGGAGGTGATTCTGGGAGCACCTGCAGGATAGGGTATAGTGATGTAGGGAAAGGAAGGAAAACAATACAGGATGTGCTAATGAAGAGGTTATCTTGATGGGCAAATGGGGTCCAATTCCACTGGAGATTTCTGAGAGAGGGTTGTAGATATACTTTGAGTTATTTCATTTGAGGAGTAAGAAAGCAGAGATATTTGATTTCCAATTCCCATTAGTCATGGGAAGAGGCCTGCTTCCCATAATCTCCAAACTTCCCTATCTGTGACTGGAACAAGAATCCTCAGGTGTTTTCAGTAAATGCTGTTGGCATATACTGAAATGTTAAGCATCAAAGGATAATCACAGAGTGCCTACACTGTCTGACACAATTAATTCCTCTACATGGGTCCAGACGGCATTGATCAAATTTTTCTTTGGTTCTTGGAGACACCACATGTGCTGGGATTGCAGGAAGTAAGTCAGGGCTGATGAAGCAAAGCACCATGGAGAAACTAAATCCTGATTCAGGATACCAAAGAATTAAGGCTATAGATATGGCCAACTTAAAGAAAGATCACAATCCATCAAATGCTCCAGAAGCTCTAAGCTAAGAACAGAACCAAGAAACTAGATGACCAAAACTAAATCCCAGGGCCTCATGTCAAGACCAATGAATGCATCCGTTTGGATGTGCAAGAAGCCCTATATCCAGTGGAATACGAATGAATATTTAACAACCAACTCTCTCCGGAAGGAGAAGTCATTGATTTGAAGTGATTTTTACAGCTACAATGTGCATACTCTGATTACAGTCCATTCTGGCTCCCCTGCACTGGTCATGTGTGGGGTTATATAGTGGGCTGCCAACCATGCTCTGAGAGAGAAAGACGGGGCTTTCTACTCCTGACACCGTGGTGGCAACAATGGGCTCAAGCATCAGAGCAATTGTGAGGATGGCACAGGACGGAGCAGTGCGGAGTTCTGTTGTGCGTACGGTTGCTAGGAGCTGGAACAACTCAATGACACCTATCAACAAGAACTACAGTCACTAGGAGTTGGAATCAACTAGATGACTGTGCATTTCGAATTTTGTCTGTTTTAGTAACCGCTCTGCTAATTTTTGAAACTTTCACAATCGGCTAGTGACATCCGGCCTGAATTGCCTCCATCTCTCATCAGGATCCAACCTCCTTCTGTTTGAAGGGCTAATGGCGAACACTGCAGTCCTTCCAGCTCTGATGGCGAACACCACGCCTGCAACTCCCTCGGCCCTTGTGTGAGTTAGACACACCAGTCCTATGGCTCTTAGGAATACTCACTGGTATCTGACCTTTTGGCACCCTCTCATGCCCCTTACTTGTTGTCTTCTTCAAATGCTTCTAAATTCATTGATGCTGGGGTTAAGATTCTAGCAAAAGTGCCTACTGGATCAGACTTTCCCAGCCCTTTATCCTCATACATACCCTGGTGCCTACACTGGGAAAAGCATGCATATTCCACTGCCTTCTCCATTACCATCTGCTCTATCCATCTCCAAATGAAAATACACTATACACACAACCCAAATCAGAAGAAGCTGGAACTGTCATGAGTTGATACATTAACAAATGTTTCTCACCCCACAGTCCTGTGCTCAACCTTCGTCTATATATGTAATGAATGTAGATACATATACCTCTCCAAACCAAGGGGGGAAATGTTAAACATGCATTTCAATAGAAAGATAAATGCACACTAACACATCTGGTTTTCCCTGCACCCAGAGTTCAAGGATCCCTGTTTGGCTCCATCCCACCCTAACAGAGATGATGGAAGGGCCAACCATAGCTCTAATAAGCCACTTCTTTGCAAGCAAGGGTTCAGTTAGGCGCCATGAATTGATTGATGTTCATCATGGTCTTCATATGTTTGAAACATTTTTGCCTCCCATGTGATTTACATCTCTTGGAGCCCATGTTTCCTTATTGTGTACAATATAGCTATAAACTGTTAGCCACAGTCTACTCCTATTCCATGTTGCACTGTGTGCAATGTTTTGGTTCTTTCTGCTGCATTGAAAATGAAATCTAGCTCTGTTTTACAAAGTAAAGACAAACGAACAAAGAGAACCTTTTCTCTGTCTCCCTATCTGTCTCTGATAAATTTGATTGCTAAGATACCTCATGGCCTCCAGATTTCTTTGCCCCTCAGTCCTTCCACAGTTTCCTGGCCTTTTTTACTATTTGCATGGAACATTTTGAGTGGAATTCTTCTATTCTCATGATTTATAACAAAGAACTTCTTAACTACAGAAATAGTACAAGATTCCAGGTATCTGTACCTGGTTGAATTGGAAGATCTGGTATTCACCAGGCAAGAAAAGGTTGGAGAGGAAGAAACCACCCAGCATCTTAATATAATTTGTTTTTGTAGGGATTCACTTTATGGTAGCTTCCCTGATTGAGACTATTATTTTAAACCCTTTTGTACAAGTTTCTAATCTCATCTGAAGCCTACTACCAGTAAACAACAATGTGAATAACAAGAAGCTTTCAATATAGCTCTAAAATTTCCTCAAGAGGTATTCAAATAAAAGCATATCTTTTCTATTTCCTGACAGATTTTCCTTTGGAGAAATTGTGGTCTACAAAATATCTCATATTCTACTACATTTCTCTAATTCTTCTGTTTACAGCTGACAGATGGAAATTCTTATTACAGGAAGAAATAATCAGACAAGAACAACTGGTCACTGAATGATGAGGAATATTCCCTGATTTTTTGCCCCGAAGTTCTTGCTCTTGGTTACATATAGTAAGACTGTCAGTTTTAACATTTCCCAGCATACTAAGACCCAAGGCAATCATCAGTTTCATCTTAAAACAGAACTAAATTTCAGAAAGAGTGACAGGACTTAAGATGGGAGGAAACATCACAGGATTCTCTTACCTTGTTAGGTGAGAGAAGGGGAACAGCTTAACTTCCAAACTGTATTCAAATATAAGTATGCTTCATTTCTTTGACATAGTATCTTGTCTCATCATTTGTCTGACTATTTGGGAGTAGACATTTCTAGCTATCCTCGACCTTACCAATGGTGGAAGTATGAAAGGACTTCAAAAAGCTCATGGCAAGGTCTTGTGAGGGAGGGAGAATGTTTTGAGAGTGATGATGGCAAGGGGTGTGTAAAAGTGGCCTGCATACAACTGATGTTGTTAGGGATTGTGATGGGAGTTGTATGGGCCCCCAATAAAATGATTCATTTAAAAAAAGGGGGGAGGGGAAAGGGGAGTTCTTTTTTTTAAAGAGGAGCTTGTACCAAGGGCTCAAGTGGAAAATGTAGGGAAATGTATGTGGAAACATGTGTGCAAATGTGCTTGATACAAATGATGTACTGAATGTTGTAGTAGCTGTAAGAGCCCCCAATAAAATTTTTTTAAAAGTTCATGGATAAGTGGAATTTAAAGATAAATACAATCAATCACAAAAGGCCATATACAGTATGAGACCACACTTGTAAAACATCAAGAAAAAAGTTTGCAAATGAAATGAAACATTCTTTAATGGTTATCACAGGTGTGAAGGAAGGGAGAGTAAGTAGTGACTAAAGGACACCTATTAACTTGAGTGAACAGAAATTCAGTATACAATAAGAGAGGGATCCGTAAAATAAAATATTGACAGGGGGAAGCAATATAAGGAGTGCAAGAGTTAGTAAGGCAGCAGAAATAAATACTGATATATATATATATATATATATATATATAATAGTAATGCAAGAGTAGACATGGGGATAGACGTAGGCGGAACAGGCATGGGCAGGAAAGTGGAAAAATCTCCACAAATACAGGCAGGAAATTACCTTTACTGCAAATCTATCCACAGGTGTGATATAGCACACAGGGGGTGATATTATGAAAACTTTCTCTAGACATAACCAACCCCTTTGAGGGAATGAGTCACTTGGCCTGGGAATGCAGCATCACAGGCTTGGGGGACATCACAGTCAACTGGCATATAACATCATCCACAAAGACTGTTTTACATCTGATTTGGGAGGGTAGGAACTGGAGTGTTAAAAGCTTTGAGTGGCAATTCAAGAGACAACTACTGGTCTCGCCTCTGTCTGGACGTCTGGACGAAGGACGAGATCAGAATGAAACACATGCAAATGAAGAAGCCAGTGGACAGATGGGCCACGATATCCTCCGTGTTCATGTTCCTAAGACCGACCTGTGCCTGATTATCATTCCAATTGCTCTGAAAGGGGTCACACTCAAGGGTATATGCAAAGAGGAGAACAGTGTGGAACAAGACTCAAAATCATTCTTATAAAGACCAGGATGATTGGTGAATAAAAACTGATAGAACTCACAAGACTATGTTCCTGAGTCAGCCTTCAGGTCTAGAAAAGAACTTCACCCCCTGACTCAATTTTCCGCCAAGCAATATACATGTCTCTATAGGCGGAACTGGAATGTAAGAGAGGCATGCACAACGGAGAGCAAGCAACTATTCACGATAAAAAGGGCAGCATTTATTCAAGGATAAAGTTCAGACGGTGAGTAAAGAAGGAAGAATGATCAAAGAGGATGTACATGGGGCAGCTGTACACGGCGGCGCTCAAGGCGGGGCTATTTCCTGTGATGTCGAAAGCCAAGAGGAGGAAAGAGAGTGTGTTCACTATTCCCTTAGGAGATTTTTTTGGGAAACCACACAATCAACTGATCTTTTTAACAATAAGAGTTTTAACATGTGCATACAGGCATGCCCTAGTAGATAAAATGCAGGGCAGAAACTTTAAATTTACAATGAAACTTGTAGAAGAAACGCCTTTACTGCAATTGAAAGAAAAAAAGGTAAGAATTGTGTTCAACCGATGAACTTTCTTGGATGAACACATGTATCCCCCAGATAACTGCACGTTCTAAAATGTGAACCAAGACTGGGTTCTAAAAAGAAAGCTTTAAAGCGAATAAGCATAATGAACATTTGTGGCATTTTTAGTCTAATTACATGTTTTCACTCACTATCAAACACTGATCATTAAATGATGTGCATTTATCAGAGAATTCCCTGCTGTGTGACTTAATATGTGTAATGCTGGACTTTTGATATCCTGATGTTTCTTAATGCCTCACATTGCTGGCAATAGGATGTGCCCTGACTGCCAGCACCAAGGACTTCCTTTGGGTTGCAGATTATCGTGTGCATGATAGATTTTGAGCTGTCATTGCAAACCCATATGATCTTTTTATTTTATAAATGAACAGGGTTTTAATGTGTTTGACATTAATCTTTTTTCCAGTTGTATAAAGGGCTTTTAAACAGCTACATTAAGGTAGCTAAAATTATCTGTTAGGCTAAAAAGTAACAATCTCATTTTCAGGTCCTTTCTCTACCTCCCGCCTCACCTTTGGGTAAACAACCAATTGAGTTTGGGGATTGGGGGGGGGGGCGCAAATAGAAACACCACAAATGCTTGGCCATTGCTGGACCACCACTGATACCCTACATTTTAATTTCAAAGTGATCTTATGCAAATCCTTTTTTTGACATTCTCTTGGAGGTGCAGAGCATCAAAAGGAATGAATAATACATGTGTAAGTGCCAGATAGTTAAATCTTTATCAGGTATTGTAAAGATACACAAGTAGTAATATTTATTAAGGTTGCAATAATGTAAAATGCATGAATAAATGTGCAAGACTGAGATCACAGGATACCATAGGCACGCTTGAAATCTTAATTAAAATAATAATAAAAATAAATACTGAAGCTTATGTTTTCAATTTTTTCATAAATAAAATTTGTGGTTAGGACAAATATACTAATCCATAGGGGGGAAATGAACCTGAGGTCGCTTATTTTACACCATTTCTTATGGACTTGCAATTATTTTAATGTATTTCAAAGTCTTACTGTGCTATTAATATTAAATATTGTGTATTTCAACTTTTTACTATTTGTTATCTTTCCAGCAATTACTCCTGATTTTATCACTTTTGTCCATAAAATAAACAAACAGAAACAGACAGTTAAAAAACAAAAAGGAGGAATGGAAATAGGAAATACAGAAAGAAGTGGGCTAAGTGATTTTACATTGTGGCGATTGCATCAATGGCATGAAACAAAATGTGTAAGAACTGTTAAAGGGAAAACTGATTCGTTCTCTCTAATTGAGAGACATCTCAATTAAAATTAAATTTTAAAATGGAATTTAAAAATAGGAAATACTTTTTAAAGATATCTAAATGGGCTTCATTTTCTATTGAAAATCCCATCAATTTTTTATTATCATTCTGGAAAGTGTTTTTCTTGATTTCAAGTTGTTTTTTCATTAAATTGCTCAGTTTTAAACTACTGTGTCCACTGAACGACCGACCGACCTTTCAAATAATGATTGCCAAACAAATTCCTTAACTCATAAAGAAACCTGTTATTTGAAAGGGCCACCAGGTTAAATCCTACTACAACACAGATCACCATTAAATTGGGTTTCTGTGCAGCGTGATTATTTTTCCAATTGTCAGAAAGAAGAAAACACCTTTTCAATCTATTTCTCTACATCCATGTGGACAATGGCTTCTGGGACACAAAGGAACAGGCTGAATGATTAGTTGTGGCCCACAAATCACAATGTTTTGTGACTATCAATTAGCAAATTCTCTTTAAGTAATTGCACCCATACCCCTATCAACCACCTCATTGTTCTACACGTCCTATAAAAGGCATCCCAAATTCACCTGAATTTCCTTCACTTACCCACCAAAGACACAAAAGATATTCAGAAGCTATGGGGCAGGGAAGTAAATGCTGTGGGAAGTTGAGTGGGATTTAATTGACTTCTTCTGTCCATACTAGTTTCTAATTAAATACAAGTCATTAAGTTGCTGCAAAGGATGAAGAGTGAAAAGCCATTCTCTGAAAATGTTTTCTAAAATATCTTAGGGAAAGAAAAAAATTTGCAAACTGTCGCTACTACCTGAAAACTATTCAAGATTTAGTTCATTTCATTGTAGTAATGCTAACTTTCATCAATTCTAAAATCATTTCAGATATACTTGCAGATATCTAATTAGTATATCATAAGAAATAAGAATACATAAATTATTATTCATTGTGTTAGTTCTATGTTGCATTTTGTAACTGGTTTATTTTGAATGCAAATGCATTTCTTGTAAGATCAACCTGCACAGAGATTTTCTGGATACTGCTATGTGACATTTGGTTCATTGGAACTCATAGTGACTCTGGAAGACAGAGTAAAACTGCCTTATTGGACTTTCCAACCTGTCATTTTTAAAAGGAGTAGATGGCCAAGTCTTCTCTCAGACCAGAGCCACTGTTGGGTTCCAACAACGTTTGGTTAGCAGACAAGCTTCTGCATTGCTCCACCAGTGTGTTGGAAACTATTGGTTTATCCCAAAGATGGCAACATGAACAGAAGCACAACGAAAATTACCCATAATAATTATGGAAGGGGCAAAAATACACCAAGATAGAAGCAAGAAGCAGGTGAAAGCATCATTATAGAACCTTGGAAACCAATCCAAAAGTCAAAGCAAAAAAGGGAGAACTGGAATGAAAAGAAAGTACCTACAGGGGCAGAAGTTTTTTGTTTGTTTTCGATTTTTCGATCCATCACCAGGGAAATCTGACAGCCTCACTTGCACTGCAAGGAAGCCCAAGGCCCCCCTCCCTCACTCTCAGGCTACAGAGCCATCTAGACCTTATCTTATGAAAAGAAGCAGACTGATGGTCAGCCTTAAAAACGAATCCATGGGGCTGAGCCCCGGTGGCGCAGTGGTTGAGTGTGGGACTATGGCCCACTGGCTTGGCGGTTCAAATCCAGCAACAGCTCTCCAGGAGCAAGGCTGGGCCTCCCACTCCCACCCCCACCAGAGGGCAGTTATGCACCCCCTAAAAAAATCCATAAGTTGGGTGGTCTAACAGCACAACAGAGGTAGAAACACCGTTTTTACTGATGACTGCCTGGGTAGGAGACTTCCTATCACCAGGGTGGCAGCCCAAAGAAGAGAGAAAAGTTGGACCTCAGATGGAAAGAGACATTCTACTCCACCTTCACTCCAGGTAAGTCAGAAAGAGCAGGGGGCAGGGGGGAGATTTTCCCAAATTGACTCTGAAGGCACATCAAACCAAGGCTACCTATTAAGCTGGATAGCTGTCACCAAGAGACTGACTTTCCAACATGCCTTAAAACTTGCTGAGTGAAAATGGAAAAGAAAAAGGTCTGGAGGTTTTCTGGAAACCTCCAGAAAAACATGCATATGCCACGGGGATCAATTTTAGAATTTATTGGGGTGGGGTTAAATTAGATTAGCGACATCAATTAAGAGAGGGAAAGAAAAGATACCTACAACTCAGCATGGCCCTGCAAGTTCTAGTCAGAGCATGAAGACAAAATAAAGAAATAAAAGGCATCCAAATTGATCCAAATTGGAGTACAAGAAGTAAAGCTATATTTGCAGATAGTATGGTCTTGTACATATATATAGAAACCTAAAGAATCTGTAAGGAGGCTTTGGTAACCAATGAAATAATTTAGCAAACTTTAATGGTATAAGCTCAATATATAAAATGTTACATTTTTTTATATACCGACAAAGGGGAAACTAGAAAGATAATCAGGAAAACAAAAGACTTAGACAAAATCAAACCTGTAAAACACTGCTGTGAGAGACTAAAACAAACATAAATTAATGGAAATATATTCAGTCCTCAGAGATTGGAAAACTTGATATTTCGAAAATGTCAATTCTACACAAAGCAATTTATAGATTCAATGCAATCTTGATCAAAATTCAAGCAACATTTTTCATAGAAATGGAAATGCAATTTTCAACTTTATATGAAAAGAGGCCCCAAATAAGCAAACCATGTGTAAAGTAAGAGAACCAAGTAGGAGGCCTCACATTCCTGATTTTGAAGTTGGTTGTGATTGTTATTTGGTGCGCTCAGCAACCCAGTGGACAACAGAAGTAGAGACTGCCCAGTCCTACCCCATCCTCATAATTATTCCTATGTGTGTTAGTCCGGATAGACTAGAGAAGCAAATCCATAGACACACATATGGATATAAGGAAAAGGTTTATATACAAGAGGAATGGAACACTGAAAAACAATCCAACCCAGTCCAGTTCAAAGTCATAAGTCTGATATTAGCCCATATGTCAGATACCAGTCTACAAAGTCTCCTTCCAACTCATGAAGCCACAGGCCAGTGGGTGTAGAGTCCCAGTGACAGCAGGGGTCCCCTCATGGTTCCTCATTTCCAGGGCTCAGGGTCCATCAACAGCATCCAGTAGTGTTAGAAACAACTCAGCACTGGCAGGGGTCTCCATGAGGATTCTCCAGCTTCAGAGGTCTGGTTTCATCAGGGTAAGGCCGTGTGGCTTCTCCTCCTGCTCCTGCAGCATCTCTGACACTGCCATCTTGTCTTGTCCATAATTCACGGTCTCTGAAACTAACTCCCAACAACTGGGGAGATTGCTTCTCATCTTCACAAAGGAAATATCGTGAGATTTCCCAGAAGTCTCAGGAGAAAGCCAAGCCCATTGGCTACTTAATGGCTATCTCCAGATTAACAGGCTAGACTCCACCCCTACATCTCAATCATGAAATTAACATAAGCACATGACCACCTCACTAGGTTTCAGGCAACTGTTTTGGCCACTGTGTCAACCCATCTCATTGAGGATCTTTCTCTGTTTCAATGACTTCCTACCTTACCCAGCATGATGTTCTTCTCCAAGGCCTGGTCCCTAATAATGACATTTCCAAAATACATGACATGAAGTCCTACTATCCTCAATTCTAGGAAGCATTCTGGCTAGACTTCTTCCAGTATAAGTTTGTTCATTCTTCTGAAAGGCCAGGGTATATTTAATATCCTTCACACACTGCATACTTCAAATGCATAGATTTGTCTCCAGTGGTCTTTGGTCTTTGTCCAGCTCTTGCATGTATGTGAGGTAATTGACAAGACCATGGCTTGAGCCAAATGCACCTGAGTCCTCAAAGTGGCATTTTGTCCTCTTTAACACTTTAAAGAGCTCTTTTGTCATTGACTGTCCCAGTGCAATGTGTTGTTTGTTTCCCATCTGCTGTTCCAATGAAAAGCAAGGATGTCATTTTGAGGACTGAGGTGTGCCTGACTCAACCTATCGCCTCATACACATGTGAAAGCTGGACAATGTCTAAATAAGCATGCAGAAGGATTTATAAGCAGCAGATGGCTATCGGCAACTTCTCTCAATAACACGTTTGTCCTAGTCTTGATAAGACACCCTCAAAGAAAAGATCCAATGAGACCTTCCAGACTGTTTTAAAGTTGTATCCATTTTTAATATTTTCTGTTGCCTTTCTGATTGAGGTATTTCTCTGTTTTGCTCTGTCGGTCATTGCATTCTGACCTGAGAGGCTCACCCTGGGCAAAGTGGAGGAGCAGTGAAAAAGAGGAAGGCCCTTGGCGAGATGGACTCAAACAGAACCGCCATTGTGAGGATGGCACTGGACCAGAACCAACTCCACGGTACCTAACCACACAACATGACCTGGTTCATTGCAACATTAACTATGCGCTCTACTATATATGCTGTTGTGGAAATAGATACTAAATAGATATTTTAAAGGTGAAACCATTCAGATTAGCTATTGGACCTACATTGTGATAGGCATAAATGGTGATAGTGGGGCCCAGAAACTGTGAAGAAAAACATGGGACCACCTCCCCCAGAAGAAACACATCACAACCTTCTTAGAAGCAGCAAAAATGTGCTAACAATGTCCTATAGAAGTGACTGATTTCTACAGAAACTGAACCTTCCCTGACACATTTTTGAGACAATTGCATCAAGAATGAAGGCTCACTTTGTGAGCTCTTCCTTTCATCTACTCTATAGGGCTCTATATTTCCAGTGTCCTGCATAAGGTCCTTTCCTCATAATTCAAAGAATCCATTCTTCAGTAAAACGTTCCAAAACTCAGAAGCTGAGAGATGGTAGAAATGTGACTTCCTCATGACATGATGAAATTAATCAAGGGGTAAATAAAACAAGCATATATGCTTTCTTTATAGCACTGGTTTCATTCAATGTCACATGACAGTTTGTTATAGGATACCTGCTCAGTGCATGGCAACTATGGGACAGTTTACACTGAGACAAGACCTAGACATGTAAAGAGATATGCACACCATTGGTAGCATCCAAAGGGCTCACCCATAGATAGCATTTGTAATCTTAAAAAGCTTGTGAAAACCATCTGAAACACAATGACAAGTCTTTACTCACTGGGAGCAAAGTAATAAGAAGATAACCAAAAACTCAGAAAAGAAACAAGGCCACATAAGCTACAACTTCATCGACCCTCAGATTCAAAGAAATGGATTGTGCGGAGCTACCACCATTGACCATTCTGATCGGAGTCATAATCACTGTGACTAGAATCAAATAGGTCCCAGATAGAATGAAAGACAAATCTGGAGCAAAACTCAAATTCATATACCAAAAAAAGTCAGACAAATTGGAACATGACAGAACCTAGGGCAATCCAGAGTCTATCATCTTGAGACACTCTTTAAACCAAGAACAGAGCTGATCCCCTTTGATAATCTTTTTTAAAAAAACAAACAGAACAGCACATAAAATAAATATTACTCACAAAATCAGTATTATGCTTAACATCATCAATATGAGACCAAAATATCACCAATTATTCAAAAGGAAAGATGAGACGTTGACATATTGTGATAAATGTAAATAACGTAACTGAAAGATTTGTGTGGAAATTGCCCAAAGGGAACCTAACTTGCTGTTTAAACTTTCACCCAAAAGATCTATTAAAATATTATTTTAATCCATGTGGCACCCTACAAAAAGATTTTGGGCTTCCACTGTCATCCACAGCCTTCTGCAAACTGGGTGTTCAGAAT